>BQNB010084610.1:9109-25367 GCA_026074375.1 Tanacetum coccineum | reverse complement strand
TTCAGTCTACGCGATTTAGCTTAACGATTAAAATTAAAAGTGAACGCGTACGAGAAAAAAAAATAGTGAAATTAAATAGTTTTGAAAATGACCTGTAAATACGGAATGTTACACATACCACTTCAAAGATTGTGATGACTTAGCCATTTGGTCCCCAACGTTTCATGTATCCAAAGTTATTGTTTACACATCTATTTTGCATTTGGTTTTGGCACATACATGGTGAGCAACTTGCACATTGAGTGAAATTTGGTTGGTGTGGACGATTCCACATTGTGTGATTAGTGTTAGGGTAACTTGGTCTATCATTGTCTCTCCTAGGTTGAGAAGTTTTGGAACGAGGATGAGGATTTTCTTTTCTTCTCGGAGGAGGTGTTTTAGACCTTATTATCACTTGCAATAGGGATTTTGGTGTTGTTTATAAGTATAAATTTTGGTTTTGAGTTTGGGTTTGATTCCATCAATTTTTCTTTTGACTCGACTTCTTGAGCTCTTACAAATTTTACTTGTTTGGTTTCGCTAGGTGATCCTTTGGTAAAATTAAATCCCAAACCGGTTTTATCTCCGGAAGGTTTTTGAGAACTTATTATTTTCTTAAGTGAATGACTACTATTATTAAATTAATTTAGCCTATATATTTCTTTTCTAAATTCCTCATTTTCAAACTTAAGTTCATGACATAATTTGCATTCTTCAATTACTTCCTTACCTTTTTTCAGCCTAGATAGTTTATCTTTTAATTCTAGTACTTCATTTTCTAATTTTATTTTAGCTTGTTTTAGAGTTTTATTTTTAGCCATGACTTTTAATCCTAGTTTGCATAGTCTACTATATTCATTATCTATGTCATTTTCGTCTAGTGATGATTGATTATCACTAAAATATTCGGTTTCGGAAAGTACCTCATTGGAATCTTTAGCCATAAGACACTTTTCGTCCTTTGTCTTCTCCTCTTCATCATCGTCGCTATCACTCCAAGCTCCTCCCACGAACGCCCTTTGATTTTGATATTTTAATTGTTTCGGACATTCTCCGATGAGATGATTTGGATCTCCACACTTGAAACATTTTCTTTCACTTGTCTTATTTTTGTCATCTTTATTTCTTTGGAATGATCTTCTTTCTTCATATGGTTGTTTTACGAATCGTCCTTGTCTTTTGAAGAATTTCTTGAAGTTTCTTACGGCCATGGCGTATTCTTCATCTTCACTATCGGAGGTTGAACTATCTTCATCACTAGATTCCTTTCTAGCTTTCAAGGCAATAGATCTACTTTGTTCTCTTTTGTTTTTGACGGTTTCGAATCTTTCTCAATTACTTCTTGATAAATCTTAAAATTTCCAATGAGTTCGTCAAGTGATAGAGTTGTTAGATTCTTTGATTCTTCAATGTCGAGACTTTGCGCGCCATTTTGGATGTAATGCCCTAAGAAACTTCCTAACACAATTCTTGCTAGAAAAACCTTCATCAAGTTCTTTTAGACTAGTAATAATAGTGTTAAATTTAGCAAAGGCATTATCTATTGATTCCTCTTCCGAAATCATAAATTGTTCATATTGTTGAACAAGAAGATCTATTTTGTTAGCTTTGACTTGATTATTACCTTGATGAGTGCATTACAAAGTTCTCCACAAATTACTTTTGCGGTGACACATAAAAATCCTTTCGTATTCTTTACGTGGCAAAGCATTATAAATTACCATTTTAGCTTCATTATTTTTTGCAAGTTTCTTTTTAAGATCATCGTTTTGTTTATGAAAAGGTACAACTTCATCCTTTTTAGTTTCGGGATTATTTTGAATAGGAGGAAAATCACCATCGGTAATAACATGCCAAAAATCTAGATCTTTTGACTTCACATAAGTTTCGAATCTATTTTTCCAATAAATAAATCCATCACTTTCAAATAGTGGTGGTCTTTGCATAGATTGCCCTTCTAAATATTTTTCCGATTCCATAGATCGATTCAAGTTTTAAAATACAATTTATTTTAAAAATCTTGTTTGACGTAGCTCTTGATACCAATTATGGAAAACTAGAAGGGGGGTTGAATAGTTTACTGCTTTTTAATTTAATGTTTATGTTTGTTAATAAAAACTTAGATTCGACTTTATGTGAATTCAACACTTGCACAATATAAACAATATACTTATCTAAACAATTAATAGGATAGTATGAGCAAATAAGGTAAGACAAGAGATAAGAGTAAGAACAATCAAACCACAACGCGAGGATTTATAGTGGTTCGGTAACGAAGCACCTCTTCGCCCTACTCCACTCCTCGAGCACCAAACTCGAGAGTTTTCTTCACATGCCAACTGAACACACTCTTATGGCGGGAAAAAACCGTACACAACTTTGCTTATATCAATTTCTGACACTAAGCTAGATGTCGAGTTCTAATCTTAGCTAGAACCAATCTATCACGACTTCACAACTTCTTCACTACTTTCACGACTTACAACACAACTTCACAACAAACAACTTCTTTCACACCTTGTTTTCTTCACTACTTCACTTCTACTTTCACACCTAACTATCACAACTTGGATGAATCACTAGATTCAACTATACTTACAACAATCACAAAGATTTATCTACTACACAACTTTACAAGATTTACAAATGTTACAGTTATAATATGGATGCAAAGATTGCAACAACACACAAAGGTGTAATACTTCTTCACTTGATGATGGAAGTATTCTTCTCTTGCACTTGAGGAATTGAGCTTGGATCACTTGGAAACAAAGCTTTATGATTAGATGATCAAAGGATTTTAATGAGATGTGTGGGTTGTTTTAGAACAGAAAGAATGAGTGCAAAAGGTGAGAAAATAGTGGGGAATAGTCCAGTATTTATAGGACAAACTGGAGGAGCGTCAGTCTATGGGCGGTCCCCTTAAATAGGTGGGCGGTCCCCTTAAAATTAAGGGGGCCGCCCTTGTATTTAAGGGGGCCGCCCTAGACTGGGCGCTCCCCATTTTGTCCTTTTGTGTAGGGAGAATTTTCTGGAACTTTCTAGCCGTTTTAGGTCCGAAAATTTGAATTTCAAAATGTTTATTTTGAATAAAACATTTCTTTTAATTGTAGAAAATGTTTTGTAATGTTTATAAAAATGTTTACAACATTTTATAAAAGTGTGAGGTTGAATAAAAAATTTCATTTGATCATAAAATTGCATAAGAATTTATGTATTCATTACCTTGGAGTGATATAATTTTCGGAAATGAAATTTACTACTAATTACTTGTTTACGTTTAATTTTACATTGAAACGTTTTTTATTTTGTGATTATCAAAACGTAAGATGTGAAAATATAAATAATGGTTTAGGCATTATTTTTATCATAGTGGTGACTTTTTGGAGAATTTGGAGTGGAAGAAGAGTAGTTAATTATTTATACGAATACATGCTGATTTGGTTGCTAAGCCAAGACTCGGATGAAGATATATACAAACTCTACACAACTCTTCTTATATCTCTTTTTTTTCTATTTTTTTTATATCATTAATACATCATAACATGGGGTTTATAACACGTACCCCTACACTTGAGCTTTTACATGCTCGATATTTACAATCTAACTAATGACCCGATTTGAGGTGGATCAAAATAACATGGAGATCATCTAACAAACGTATGGGGGTATTGACTTAACTTTTCTTCCCCATTCTTCCGTGAAATAAATACTACCATGAATCCCAATCGTCCCAAAACTGTATTTACAAGGATAAAGACTTAGCAACCGTGTACTCAAATAATTAACTTGGGTTAAAACAATAATGTACTAAAAGTGAGTACATACAAGGTAGGCTAAGGCGATTTAGGTGTAACGATTGGTTTAAGGGTGACAATGCTCTTCATTAATAATCTAGAATCCACCAGAAAATTACGAGAACCGTGAAAAAGGATAGGCTCGGAGGGTTGTACTAGGGGTATCCTGCACTAAAAATGAGTGCATGGCAAGGGTGTGAGATAGTTATATGATCGAGGTGACCATCATAACAATTACAGGTTTAAAACATGGGTTAATCCTAGTGCCTCTTATCAAGCAAATCCTAATACTTACTATGCGGTCTCACGATGCATCACAAAAACAAGTTCTAGAATTTAATATACTCACCTGGTACACCATATTATTTTTATAAGATCTCAATGCTTCCAGGAAAAGGCGACGAAGACCACACAGTAAACATTGCATAACAACGGAATAGTACACATGTGACTGCTCATCCTTAACTCGAGAAGGCTAAAGGTATAAACTATCTTGGGTATCAATAATAGATACCCGGATTCCTAAAGATCTAAAGGCGAACCTCACATTTTTGGGGTGGAATTTTGAGGGTTTTTGTGCTAGTCATATACATTCCTATCCATGAGACGCTATTACTACTTGGTTTTCGTCAGTATGTGTTATAATTTTTTTTAAATTTGGATCAAAATTACCTTTTTATGCTATGTTTTGATATATTACCCATCATTTTAAGGAACAAGGCAAATGACAATTAAAGAAATAGTTTCTAAGGCTTATTTTCCCTCTACACTTAAGTTGAACATTGTCCCCAATGTTCTAAAGAAGTACCTGTAAAAACGAATAAAGGGAAAAGAAAACAAGTAAAAAAAACTAGTACTCCCCTGGTTTTGCTAATAATGGAGAAGAAACATGCAATAACTTGTTAAATCGTCCTCCAAGAATCGTCTAATGAAACTTCCTAAGAACTTCCAAGCTTCTTCTCGTCAAATATAACCTGTAACTAAAGACAAAGACAACTATACCAAGCATAAAATGTGCGATATAATAATATACAATGTGAAATTAGGGTTGACTCTATAAAGCAGTAAAGATAGGATGAGAGAATTGTTAAACTCATGATTTTGTAGGTTTATAAAAGAATTATAACTTTCTTAAGTGTTGTACAAGTTTTATTTTCAAAAATACTTAAAAATTTTGAGTTTCCTGTATCTAGGAGTTTGACGCCATCAGGGATATCCTGACGCCGTCATAGGTGTCGTGGTGACGGCGTCACGGGTAAATCGTAACGCCGTCTCCACGCTCTGTGAGAACTCAATTTTTGTTTTTGATGAAAAATTTCCTGCACTCATTCTTATATGTTATTTTCCTGTACAAAATGCTGCATAAAAACCTGGGAATTAACAATTCAATCATATGACTCGAAATGACTGAATTATACTAAACAATTTATTTCAAATGTTTGAATATGGTTCTAAAAACCGGATATTTTCCTAACACTTATTTTGTTGCAAAATACCTTTGATTGCAAATAAGACAAAGTTGCAAACAAACAAAGCATGATTACAAAATAATTCAAACATAATAAACAAATGATAAAGAATTAAAACACTAGACACTCTTAATATGCGGGAAAAGTAAATATTGGGTTGCTCCCTAAAATGTTATTCTTTTTTACGAGTCTTGTAGCTAGACTCGAAGTCACACATCCTTACGTTGTTTTGTGAATGTTCACATGTCCACGAATGAGCCATTCTTTCATACTTTCATCCACTTGGTATTCGGGACCTAGGTTTAAGCAGTTCTTGTACATAAATTTATTATTTTCATGTGGGTGTGTAAGTCCGCTCATCAAATCGTTTTGGCCAAGTTCTAACAGTTGTGGGACCTTACTCCAATTAAAGTTCATGAGCCTAGGTATTGTACGTGGCATCACTCTATATGTGTATGTGTTAAAGATCTTAGTGAATGAGACAATCCATTAGCGACTCATTTTTTGAGCTAGTGATTTTTTCTAAAGGGTATTGCCCATCAGCTTAGTCAATGTCGCTCATGATAAATTCCCCTATGTCTTCTAACACAACAAAATCTGTGATATAGGTGAAACTCCCGACAAACACGTAAACATCCTTAACGATGGCAACTAGGTTCTTTCCCGTCCCCTCTAGTCCTTCTACCATTATTGTATTATAGGCTTTACGCGAGATAATATTCATGGGTAGAAAAGGGTCGAGATAGACAGTAAACTTCTAAAAGGCCTATCCATGCATTGGAATGACTAGTTCATATCCCTATCAATACCTATTATTTTTTCTCTATCGGCAATAGTGTTCCCGCGTTTCTTGTACTCAATCAATTCATTAAGCACTTCACCGTCATCTGAATCATTATCTGAATGAGGAAAGGGAGAAACAAGGGGTGTGTCAACCGATTCATAATCGGACTCAAGGTTATTCATATTAGTCTCATTAGTTTGGTTGGCAAAGTTATTAAAGAATCGTTCAATACTCTCTAAGCGAGAGTCAACAAAGGCTAAAATTCTTTATAGCTCGTGGAGTTCTTGGATGGCTTATGCGCGTAGAAAAGATGGTTGGACAGGGAAGTTATTGGTGGTGGTGGATTCGCGTTTCTCCATATAAAGAACGGAATAGGGCAATGAATAATTACGAACACACTCAAGCATTCGTTACACCATTTTGCCTTAGCCTACCCTATAGTCTTTATTTTCTTTGTGTTGAAATCTCTGGTTACTTATGGTTCGGGGGAATGGGTATGAAAATTGTATGCATTCGTGGAAGACCTATCTGTAATTATAGCGGTTGTCGTAAGGGACTTCTACAAGAAGTTTTACAACTCCCTAGGCAGTGTACCTAATCGTTGTAGTGTAGTATAGGCAAGACTTGGGGGTTGTTATCGTTCTCTAGGGGAATAGGTTTGGAAGGCCTGATTACGGTCTAACAGAATTCTAAGGGTTGAGAGAAGATTATTTTTGTATTTTTATATTTTATTAAAGCAGTAAATCATATGTTTGAGAGGTTTGGTTTGGTTTTAGCTAATAAACTAAATAATGAACTAAGCTACTGGTGATAACAATATAATAAAAGATTGTGTTCATTTAATCATGTATTACTCCCTAGATTGCTTCTCCTAGTGTTGTTGCTTTGTCACACTTGTGATGATCTATGTAATTATTTCCTAAGTCATGAACGAATTACACGAACCCGCCGTCTATTTAATATTCCGTTAAGGCAACGCACAAGTAAGGTAGTATGAAGACTATTAAAAGGCCCCTAAGAGTATATTAAATGCATTTGAAATATATTAAGAGTGGATCAACCATATAAGGGGCAAGGTAGTATGAAGACTGTTACCCTATGGTATCCTTTCTACACAATCATGTTTTCCTAGACATATCAATAGCGATACAGACAAAAGCTGGTTTTCTAAATATCCATGGGATTTGGGACTAGTTCCCAAACATCATTTGTTTTAAGTGGTTTAGTTCCTCTTGCATGGTCATTACCCAATTTTCATCTTTTAATGCCTCATTTATATTTTTAGGTTCTATTGTGAAAATAAAGCAAAAGAAATTGCTTTTGTTTAAGCTTGGACCCTAAGAGTTCTTTGATTTAGATTACCAATAATGTTTTCTAGGGGATGAGTTTTAGATTCTTTAATATTTACAATTTGATTATTTTCTAATGAAATGTCTTCAAGATCATTGCCTATGGGTTTTATTTTACAAATCTTAATAGCTTCTTCTTCGACTAACTCATCATCTTCCAATGGTGATGTTTTAGGCGGGGGAGGAGTTTCATCCATAGTGGTTTAAGACTTTTCCGATGCAAAACTAATCCTACTTCTATGTTAATTATTATCCACTAACTCATTTTTCTTCGTCTACGTGAGTCGTGGAACATAGAAGAGTTTCATTTTTTGTGGTGCATAGTGATCCATGTGAAAGAATCGTTCCCTTATGAACAAATTCTTTAAAAAAATAGAAAACAACAAATGGCCATTTCTAGTGACTACCATATTTCCTATCTATCAATAATGCTTATGTATACACATACCAATCTAGAATTTACGTTATTAGAAAGTGAGACGTACCCTTATCCTTCATGAAAAATTTCTTTAAAATCTCAGGTAGCAAGCTTTAAAGGATGGTGAATTTATAGAAATCCTATATAAGTTCTTCAATTGTTTGCCGAAAGCAAGGATGCTTGATAGATGATTAAACCTCGGAAGATTATGATTATGATTTAGCCATTTGGTCCCCATCGTTTCATGGGTCCGAAGTTATTGTTTTCGAACATGTTTTGCATTTGATTCAAACACATGCACGGTAAACATCTTCCGCATTGAGTAAAGCTTGGTTGGTGTGGATGATTCCACATTGTGTGATTAGTGTTAGAGTAATTTGGTCTACCTTGGTCTCTCCTAGGTTGAGGTGTTTTATAACGAGGATGAAAGTTTTCTTTTCTTCTCGAATGAGGTGTTTTAGACCTCATTGTGGGTTTAGTAAATCCGACTCCGGGTTTTAAGGAAGGTTTGTAAAAAGGTTTTACCTCATCATCACTTGCAATAGGAATTTTAGTATTGTTTATAAGTATAAATTTTGGTTTGGAGTTTGGGTTTGATTTTATCAATTTTTCATTCGACTCGACTTCTTGAGCTCTTATAAAATTTACTTGTTTGTTTTCGCTAGGTGACCCTTTGGTAAAATTAAATCCCAAACCGGATTTATCTCCGAAAGGTTTTTGAGAACTTATTATTTTCTTAAGTTAGTGACTACTATCATTAAATTGATTTAGCTAGATGTTTCTTTTATAAGTTTCTCATTTTCAAACTTAAGGTTTGACAGAATTGACATCTTCATTTACTTCTTACCTTTTCTGTGACCTTGATAATAATTTATCTTTTAATTCTAGAACTTCATTCTCTAATTCTATTTTACCTTGTTTTAGAGTTTTATTTTTAGCCATGACTTTTAGTCATATTTTGCATAGTCTACTATAGTCACTATCTAAGTTATTTTTGTTTAATGATGATTGGTTATCACTAAAGTATTCGGTTTCGGAAAGTACCTCATTAGAAGCTTTAGCCATAAGACACTTTTCGTCCTTTGTCTTCTCATCTTCATCTTCGTCGCTATCACTCCAAGATCCTCCAACAAACGCCTTTTGATTTTGATATTTTGATTGTTTCGGACATTCTTCGATGAAATGATTTGGATCTCCACACTTGAAATATTTTCTTTCGCCTTTGCCATTTTTGTCGTCTTTATTTCTTTGGAATGATTTTCTTTCTTCGTGTGGTTGTCTTACGAATCGTCCTCGTCTTTTGAAGAATTTCTTGAAGTCTCTTACGGCCATGGCGTATTCTTCATCTTCACTATCAGAGGTTGAGCTATCATCATCACTAGATTCCTTTCTAGCTTTCAAGGTAATAGATCTACTTTGTTCTCTTTTGCTTGACGTTTTGGAATCTTTCTAAATTACTTCTTCATAAACCTTCAAATTTCCAATGAGTTCGTCAAGTGATAGAGTTGTTAAATTCTTTGATTCTTCAATCTCCGTGACTTTTGCGCGCCATTTAGGATGTAATGCCCTAAGAGATTTCCTAACATAATTCTTGCTAGAAAAACCTTCATCAAGTGCTTTTAGACTAGTAATAATAGTGTTAAATTTAGCAAATGCATTATCTATTGATTCCTCTTCCGGAATCATGAATTGTTCATATTGTTGGAACAGAAGTTCTATTTGTTGCTTTGACTTGATTACTTCCTTAATGAGTGATTACACAAACGTATCCAATTTCTTTTACGTTTGGACACATAAATTATTTTTCATATTCTTTTACGTCGGTATTAAGCATTGTATATTACCAGTTTAGCTTCATTATTGTTTGCAAGGTTTCTTTTTATGATCATCGGTTCTTTTGTTTTTATTTTTTGAAAACGGTACATTTTATCCTTTTTAGTTTCGGGATGATTTTAAATGGAGGAAAATCACCAATCGGTAATATTATGCCAAGATCTAGAATCTTTGATTCCATAAGTTTCGAATCTATTTTTTCGTAATAAATCATCACTTAATAGTGATCAATCATAACACAATGTACAAAATAGAGAAAACTACATTGCATAAACTCTAAGTGCTATGAAGACCATCAACCTTGAACAAACTCAAGTGATGTCCCAATCGCAACTAAAATCTACAATCTCTTACAATTATTCCAACGCCCTCACAGGGGACCAAAATCCAAACTTAATCGATAACATCCAAAACTAGAATCAAAATAACAAGCAAGCAAGACTCAAAACGAAATTCCACTCGGGATTACTTCTAAGTCTGCTACAGTCATCAAACTATCCTCTTTCACTTCACTGAAAGGATACTCGGAAAACGTCAACAATACGTGGTGAGCTGTAGGTTTGACCTTAAGCCCAAATAGCTGGGCCAATATTTAACAGTAGGTACAATAGTGCTATATATGACAGTGAATTATTGCAAACTAACTTATAGCATATCGCTAACCTAATAACATATGTCACTTACGATCCTAAGGGCATTACCAGTGGTGCAATTAAATTAGGACAAGGACCACACACAAACCTGGGTAGGCGTACCCATCTGCTCTAATAATCTCACAAATACTGGGTTGGGCGTACCATCGACTTAATAATATCTCAAAACATGGGTAGGCATACCCATCCGATCCAAACACATAATATTCACATAGCAGTCATAAACACATATCTTGTCCCAAAAACAAAACCACATTTCGCACAAATCAATTCAAAACATTTCAAAACACATTTGAGTATCATTTTCCTCAAGGGAAAAACCAGTAAAAAGTGGGGCTATGAGAACTCACCTCAAGCAAGTCTTTAGCTACCCAATCTCAATCACACAAGAAAATGCAACGACGCCCGCACACGACCTAGTCCAGTTAATGTCCCAATTTAATCATCCAATTCCAAAACAATCTTTACGTTTGATGCATAGAGTTTAGACACGTTGTACAATTTCCCAAAACAGTTTTTAGTGGTGTGATGGTTGACAACTTATCTCCACAATCATATCAATCTCTCTACCGATAATAATACTTTATACTATTTAGCGTAAATAGATAAGTAATATAATAAATATTTATAATTATTAATTATAAATATATCTCGACAAGTCCATTCGGTAAACCTTAGACACTTCAAAATAGTCATTATACGGTTGAAAATGAAACGTTTACCCATAATAAACACTTTAAGAAAGTTTCGAGAAAAATTATATTTTTCGTCTTTTAGTGAAAATAAATAAAATAATTAAATATTATTTTATTATTAAAAATCAAAAATCATGTTTTTAAGAAAATTCTAGAAAAAACAAAAAACCCACCAACAACCAAAAAAAAAAAAAAAAAAAATGAATAAATTCTACGAAATTTCTACATGGGACCCGTACGTTATACAACGTTTTCCAAGGTTTCAAACTTATTTTCACAATCTTCACAAAATCGACATTTTGACCAAATTTCAAAATCTCAATATTTAACGTCTACTAAAACGTTTTTCTCTGAAATAACGATCAATATCACTTCGTAAATACATTTCGCTTTTCAAAAAGTCCGTCAAAACTCTTAAAATGACCAAATATCGCTTATTGGGCTTTACGGCACCAATAAGTGTCTCGTTTTAGTATTTTAGGTCCAAAAATACGATTCCAAGCTAAACAAGGGACCTATATATCTGCTCATAATTATTAGTGAAACTAATCAGACCACAATAAGCCCCTTCATTTAGCTGGCTTAATGGACTTATTCGGGCGTGAGTCCATACCTCCATACTACGTATTTAGCTTGAAAATAAGCTATAAAGCTACTTATCGCATTTGGTTACAACCATAAGCCTAAAAAATAGTCCACAACATACACCATAACACAAAAATAATCAAAATCACTTCCCTAGTAATTTTGAGAAAAAACCCACGTGCATATAAGCCCAAATAAGCCAACGAAATAGCTATAAAAATAAGCCCGATATAAGTATACAAGTACTATAAAAGATAATCATTTAGCACTCATATATTATTCAACCATCACGACCACAACATCAAAACTACAAAATTCCCCTTTTTCCTTTTTACTATTCACGAACCAAACACCCCTTAAATCATCCGTTTCATTTTCGAAAATCGATTTTCACAACGATCAAAATGTACAACTAACATCTATGCATCAAAATAAACCCAAAAGGACAAACGAAATTTAAATTTGAAAACTTACAAGAAAATCTTCAAATTTGTAGATTTCGACACGAACCGGAAAACCCAAACGTTGTTTAAATGAATAACCAAACACTAGAATCAACCCCAAATATTTATGTCTTCATGTTTTCTTGGTCAATCTTCAAAAATTTATGTGTTTCTTGTTTGTGTTGAGTTCGGCCGAATATACACACACAAGTGTGTGTTTTTGATTTTTTTGAAAATGATAAGAATTAGTGGAAATGAGGTGAAAAGGAATATAAGTGTACACACCTTGGGACATACTTGCTAAAATTTAGCCATTTAGTTCCCTACACTTCCCATAAACGGCCAAGGGATCCTAAGTGGTCTCTGGCCTTTTTCGTATCGAAATCACTCAAAAGCTTGTAAAACTCAACATAGAACTTTTACCCAATGTAAATTATTTTTTTTATCATTTTAAAAATATCTTTTCCATTAACTAGAGTTCGCATGACATATTTTCACTTTAAACCCTTCAAAACTTAAATTGGACATTAACGGACGTGTCAGACTCGTTTTTTGGCATTTCTCAAAATTCACGGGTCAAACCACCCGGAATACAAATAACATAATAATACCTTCCAAAAAAGGATTATTAATCACAATAAACCTCAAATCATCACATATATCATAAAAATCACCACAATCAATACGGTACAAATCTAATTAAACTGACTAAAGTAAATAGTCAAAGGACTATAATTGGTAATATTCAAAACACAAAAAGGCAGGTTACAATTCTACCCCCTTATAAGAATTTCGTACCAGAAATTCAACTCTAAACATCACTAAACAAATGGGGTACTTCAATTTCATCTGATCTTCACGTTCCCACGTAAATTCAGGACCACGTTTCGAATTCCACCGAACCTTGATGATGGCAATCCTACTACGCTTCAACTTTTTAAACTCTCTTTCCAAATTTTCCACAGGTTCTTCCACAAAATTTAACTTAGCATCACTCGGATATCTCATCCAAAGGCACTTTCTGGTTGGATCAGCCAAACACTTCGTAAGAGTTTGGACAGTGGAACGTGTCATGAAACACCTCATTCATATACTCAGCAAATCTAACCGATAGGCCACAAAGCCTACTTTCTTAATAATCTCTAGCGGTCCAACAAATCTAGGTGCTAACTTCCTTTTCTTCTCAAAGCGTACCACACCTTTCCAAAGCGACACTTTGAGCAAGACATAGTCACCTACACTAAACTCTAGAGGCTTTCTATCTCTATCTGCATACACTTTTCTGATTGATCACGTGCAGCTTAAGTTATCCTTAATCTGAGAGATCTTTAGTAGTCTCTTGCACTAACTCAGTCTATCATACTTGACATTCTCCACCTCAACCTCAATAATTGGCGTAAGACATTTCTACCATTACAATGGCACTCAACAGAAGCACATCTCCACACTAGAATGATAATATTGTTATACGAAAACTCAACAACGAAGATGAAACATCCCAACTCCCATTCGAGTAATAGACGCTCGCTCTAAGCATGTCTTCCAAAGTTTGAATAGTACGCTCACTATGACTATCGGTCTGAGGGTTATAAGCCATACTCATGTCTAAAAGAGTTCCTAATGCCTCTTGCATTGACTGCCAAAACCTTGATGTGAAACGACTATCATGATCTGATATAATCGAGATTGGCACACCATGTCTAGCAACTATCTCATTCAAATACAATCTAGCCAACCTTTCCATCTTATAATCCTCACGCATAGGTAGAAAATGAGTAGACTTAGTCAATCGGTCCACAATGACCCAGATTGTGTCATGCCCACTACTAGTCCTAGGCAACTTAGTCACAAAATCCATAGCTACCCCTTCCCATTTCCATACGGGAATCTCAGGTTGTTGGAGCAAGCCAGATGGCCTTTAATGCTCAGTCTTAACCTTCAAAACCAAGTCGAACATTTATAACTTACTCAGCTATTTCCTTTTCATTCTAGGCTACCTATACCTATTCTCTATGTCAATGAGTACACTCTTATCAGCTCCCTGGGTGTACAGACGTATTCGACTTATGTGCTTCATCCCATGACTCAGGGTTCTCACCTCACCCTTACAAAGGTACCCATAAATTTGATCAGGTAGTACAGGTTCCATCATTTCTTCTGTTCTTTATCTCATCAATCCTATCTGCAATACTGCAAATTCATCCATAGCCTCCTTTTGAGCCGCCAGTATCCTATCCTTGATACTCGACTGAAGGATCATATTCATAGCTCTAACTCTCTTAGGCTTTACTCTTTCCTTCCTACTTAGGGCAACAACCACCACATTCGCCTTACCAGGATGGTAGCGAATTTCACAGTCATAATCACTAAACAACTCTATCCAACAACGCTGTCGCATATTCAACTCTTTCTGACTAAAGATATGCTGAAGACTCTTATGATCCGTATAGATGACACTCTTTGTCCCATACAGATAATGTCTCCAGATCTTAAGTGCAAACACGACTGCACCCAACTCTAAATCATAGGTAGTATAATTCTTTTCAAGAATTTTCAACTGCCTAGACGCATAGGCTATCACTTTACATCTTTGAATTAACACACATCCTAGTCCTATCCCGGACGCATCACAATATACCACAAAGTCTTCCGGTCCATCAGGGAGAGCTAGAACAGGCGCATTACACAACTTATCCTTCAAGGTCTGTAATGTCAATTCATGTTCCTCACTCCAATCGAAAGTCTTACTCTTTCGAGTCAAGATAGTAAGTGACTTATCTATCTTAGAAAAGCTCTCAATGAACCTATGGTAATACCCAGCCAATCCTAAGAATGAACGAACCTTAGTCGGAGTTCTAGGGGCTTTCCAATTCTTAACAGCTTCAATCTACTAGGGTCTACATGAATCCCATTACCATTTATCACATGCCCAAGAAACTGCACTTCTCTTAGCCAGCATTCACACTTAGAAAACTTAGCATACAATTTCTCCTTTTTGAGCAGTTCCAAGACTAACCTTAAATGTTTTACATGCTCTTCTTGAGTCTTATAGTAGATTAAGATATCGTCTATAAACACTATCACAAACTTATCAAGATACAGCCTACAAACTCTATTCATCAAATCCATAAATATTACTGGTGCATTAGTCAGACCAAAGGGCATTACAGTGTACTCGAAATGTCCATAACGAGTTCTAAACGCAGTCTTTGGAATGTCATCCTCATGCACTCTCAGCTGATAGCATCCAGACCTAAGATCTATCTTCGAGAAATCTGCGACCCTTGCAGTTGATCAAATAGATCATCAATTCTAGGAAGTGGATAATGATTCTTAACAGTCAACTTGTTTAATTCTCTATAATCAATGCACATCCTAAAAGAACCATCCCTTTTTCTTAACGAACAATATCGGCGCTCCCCAAGGCGACGAACTTGGTCGAATGAAATCTTTGTCTTGGACTTCCTTGAGTTATCACTGGTACAAAAACTGGTATTGGTCACTCCAAAAATGTGTGACGATATACATATGGTCAAACATGTTTTTTTTGGTGTTTGTCACTAAAGATCGCGCCACTGTAGGTCACATACGGTGACGTTAGGGAGTTCGTGGCTATTTCCATTGAAAAAGAGTGACCAAAACCCGAATATGTGTGACAAATTAGGCACAAGTTTTGTTGGATTAATCAGTATTAGTGACCGTAAACACTTTATAGTCTTACGAATGGTTTTTAAGAGTAACTATGGTTCGTCCTTTGGCCACATAAATATATAATATATGTGACATTTGAGATGATTTATTTAAGTAAATGTGTATTTTATGTGACTATTTCTCGTCCCGTGGCCACATGAATATATAATAAATGTGACGTTTGTGATGATTTAGTCACACAATGGGTGTTGTTTTTTTGGAGCTAGTCACATACAATTTAAAAACAAGTGACCAAAAGTGTTAATAAGTGTGACCATATGCTTTTTAAAATCAAGTAAATATGTATTTTATGTGACTATTGTTCATCTAATGGTCACATGAATTTTATGTTTGTGTGGCCTTTTGTAATATTTAGTCACACAAAACATGTTTTTTTTAATTTAGTCACATACAAGTTAACCAAAAGTGGCCAAAAGTGTTAATAAGTGTGACCATATATTGATTAAAGTCAAGTGAATGTGTATTTTGTGTGACTATTGTTCATCCAATGGTCACATGAATTTTAAGTTTGTGTGGCGTTTTGTAATATTTAGTCACACAAA
>BQNB010084609.1:0-28701 GCA_026074375.1 Tanacetum coccineum | reverse complement strand
AGTTTAGCTGGATGGAAATTTTAGACTTTTTGTTTGCAACCATATCGTTTAATTAGCTTGTATGTTTCTGTTTACAAGCTACCATAGAATATGTGATGTAGATATAATTTCTTGACCAAGTATTAGATTAGTGAAATATCCTTGTCTTTTGGTAACTGGTTTTGAGCAAGTTGTTTACAGGCTTTGGATTAGCATTTCTGGCATCCCATGTGTTACCTAACCATATCTCAATTTTTGTAAGATCAAAGGCGAAACTCAGCTCGAGTATTGTTCAATTAACACATCTAGTGTTCAGTATTTATTGTGATTGTAGAAGAGTAGAATAAGCCTATATACATGAGAAGCAAATCCCGACACCACACAAAACCGAATGAGTTAGGTTCATGTACGGGTCGTAAATGAGTCAACTTTCCCATTTTCCCAGTCTCACGTGTAGATCGACTCTTCTGGAGAAACATCCTTGGTGGGTGTAATTGGCCATGAGGCCTAACGTTGAACCTTGACTTTGAAATAAGCCTAGCAACTCTCAGTAGATCAGATTATCTGCCTCTTGTACATAACCACCATTAACTTCCGTATGATACACCTCTTGAGCCAAGTGTAAAGTATTATGTGCAACACATCCTTTGCACACTCCGTTCGATATCTTTTATCTGGTAAAGGAAAACGTAAAGCGAGGATTTTCGCATTTCAAAAGAAAAGATTGTTTCCTTAATAGGAAACATTCTCTTACTTATTTTTTAAATTTTAAGTTTTCGTACATAATTGGCAAAAATATTTTGTAAATTCGTTTTTTTTCAAAAATCTAAGCTAAAAAATACGTATGTCAAAAATTAAAAGATAAAAACCTATGGGAAAGCGGAGTAATTTAATAATATTAAAGGGTGTATTATGTAACTTACAACTAACAAAAAGAAAATACAATTAGCCCCAAAACCTGAATCAATTTCATCGACTTCCTAACCCTAAATCATTCAAGAATCAAAGTCGAATATCAGAATTATTCAAACCAACAACCATTTTTATACCTCATATTAGTTGAAAGAATACGATACGAATAAGATATGATCCTTAATTTTGGGTTCCATATCTAATTTTCTACTTCTACTTCAATAATTTTAATGTTTTTATTTATATTAATTGCTTTTTTGGCTCATAGTTAATTTTTTAAATTCTGCTTTTTATAATATTGAATTTGTGTATTGTTGTTATTTATATGATTGAAAAGATTCAAAGATAAGGATATGTGTTTGTTAATTTGTGATATAATAGTAAATGAATGTGTTTGTTTTGTTATTGTAATACGATATATAAGTGAATTGATGACATAGGATATAAAACTTTCTTCCCAGAAATTTTAAAAAGGGTTTATAAGTTTGCAGCCCTTGCAAGATGACCATCAACTAATAGGTTATCTGAAAAACTAATAGAAAACATGTGTTTACGGATTATTTTTATTGATGTTATGATAGATGCGGGCTACCGTAAGGAAATTGGCCAGATGTTTTCCTACTGCAATCGTGAGTGGTAGGTGCGGAGATAAGGTGTATAACTTTGTTAAATTAGCATTGTACTATTCTGGAAGCCATCAAATGCACATAAAGGGCCTATCAAAAGGGTCAAAATACATGAAAGTGAGTTACTTTTTCTCCCACATTATATTGCATAGGTATAATAATTGAATTTTCATGGTTAACTTATATGTGGTGTTATACTATCAATTAAATGATATAGGAATATTTTTTGTAAGTGGGTCAAGTGCATCTTGGACCCTCTGATTACCCAATATAAGCATTTCTACATGTAAATCCTACTAGATTAACCCAAATACAGTCTACGAATTGGTGTTTTTTGTCAATTGCAACGCGTCTTTTTCTCCCTTATGCATTAGTAAGAGGCTTTGGTGGTGTATTGTGGAAAAGTTGGTAGCTTAGGTAATGAGTCAAAATGGGATGGGTCGGGTCAAAACAAGTGAATGTATAGGCTGAGTATAACAGGTAGGACAGTAGGATATGGATCCTGCAATCACTGAAGATGAGTATATGCTTTTTGTCGATGAACTAAGAGGACGTTTGGTTGCACTTCTTGGAGGACATGTTGCTAAGAAATTATCTACTTCGGTCGTGTGTTAGGTGTGCGAGAGATTGGAAAGCATAAACTACTGCTATAGAACCACAAAAATGTTTATATTTGATACGTAGATAAATACAATCTCCATCATATATTAGTATTTTTTATCTACAAAAACGAAAAGGTGTGTGTGGGTTAAGCAGGGGTGGCTTGGTTTGACATGGCAACATGTACTTCAATGACCATTTGAACGCGAACATAACCTGTTACCACCTGGTTCATATTCCCACCTCTACTATAGTTGAAGTGAGAAGTGTTTTGACTTTGATACATACTAACCTGAAGGCTCGTCTGTGTCATTGTTGAATTTTCAGTGGTTGCAGAAAACCAAACGACATTCTTGATGACTGATGGTTGCAACCACCACAATCTTTTCAATGGACCTGTGGTGTATTTGAGCTTGAGAAGTTTGCTGCTGGAATAGAGGTACGACCATTTATGACCATCTTATTCATGCATTCGTAATGTTTGACTTTGCATCCATTGGAGTATACTAGCCAAATATCTAAAATACCCTTAACTAATATCAAATAGGGGGCATTATAACATCTTATAGTGACTACTTATGGGCAAATAGATGATGTTGGATTGACGCTTTGCCAAAGAATGATGAATGGTTCACAAGTATCATCCTTTTATGAGTCTTTGAGGAAATTAGCGTAGCCTCTTTGCAGAATATTTCTTCATAAGAAAAGGAATGACGAGGCTATATTCGAAGAAATGCATATATCTCTCATTAGCAGCCGTACCACATGCAAACCAATCATGTGTTGCGAAATGCACTGCCTCACCACATTTGAAGCCTATTTGCCAAATGTTAAATTGGTCAAGTTTTAAATGCTTAGATTGTAGATTTTTACGGGTCAAAAAGGGTTTCTCAAACTCAAACACATATATAATAATGCATACCCGCCTCCAGATTTCTAGAAAAGGGCAAGACACTTTATGTAATATTATTCTAATGTTGCCTTTTTTAGCCATCATTAGGATCTTGAGATCAAGGTCAGGCTTGATGATGATTAGGTTCCTTAGCATGTGAACTAGCCTTAAGCTGATTTTAAGAAAACTTATTACTACATTTTGTGGCATGCATGAAATATACTGACCACTCCACCTGCCATTTTCATATTCTGATTGAGTGACCTTGCGTTATAGCTCGGGTGATGTTAGTTATGGGTCAGCCTTTTTCTAATCATGCTTGCTCCTTCAATGAAAAAAGGAAAAGGAAAGAAACAAACGGCCTGGTATTTAGAAGAGAAAACCAAAAGCAGAAAAGAAGATATAAAAAAGTAAAAGTATATGTGGGTGTATTACGGACCTACAATCTTTATTATATTTTGTCAAAGCTCTACATGAGGATCTGATTGTTTCATAATTGGTACACATAGGCACATAAGAGCGGAGACCAAATATATACGTTTCTAGAGTTTAAATGCACAATATTGATGACAAATCCTCTTGCATTTAGGTAGAATTCGTGGCATAAGCATCTTCAAGAAAACTAAGAAATTTGGAGGAAAAAGTAGGATAGTGATTTTTATCAAAAAGGAAGTTAAACATTGAGAAAATGTGAAGATTATTTTACCAAAACACGTATTTTTACTGTTATACTTGAGATCTGATTACCATGTTGTTTATTATTGGTTAAAACTGCTGCTATATCTAAATGACTAAATGCATGACTAAAATGCATAACCCTTTGCAGATTCACCCAAACGCCACTTAAACTATGGTTGCAGCAACCAGTCACAAACAATCAGTTAAACTACTGCAGCAGCCATAGCCAAACACCCCTTAATGCTGCAAATTTGTAGTTACACAACCATCTGTATGCACTAAATTTGTAGCATCTTAAAGCGGCAAAATACATTGTAGTATCTTCAAGCGGCAAAATACATGAAATTTGGAGCAAATGAGGCTACCACATGTCTGACTATATGAGATGTGTGTAATACCTCAGTCTAAACTTAAAGAATTTCTAAGTTTGTTTTTGCAAATGAGAGAGGAATGTAAAGTGTAAAAGTATTTTCTGAAACTAATTTCTAAAATAGATTGTGCTATTGATCGTGTATCATGTAGCCATATTGGAACAAACCGAATAAGTATGAAGGGATAAAAAAAGTTAACTGTTTGGTGCTACTAATCTGATTCAATTACCATTAGTTTGTTTTTGGACTTCCATTGGTTATTTTGACTACCTTATAAGTTGTGTGTTTAACACACTTATGATGGCAACATGAACATTTTTATAGAATGGATATTAGCGTCAGTGGTTCAAAGATAGCCCAGACATTACACTCGAGT
This sequence comes from Tanacetum coccineum, assembly GCA_026074375.1. Classification (NCBI taxonomy): domain Eukaryota; kingdom Viridiplantae; phylum Streptophyta; class Magnoliopsida; order Asterales; family Asteraceae; genus Tanacetum; species Tanacetum coccineum. The sequence continues at coordinate 24,267 of BQNB010084609.1, read as the reverse complement.
CAGTCCTTTTCTATATGCGGCCAAAATAGGTTTAGTAAGAGAGTATATTACATGTCACATTTTCATTCTTAGCAAAGTGCTGTTTGCCTTTATTGATTACAGTACTATATTAAGGCCTTTTTTATTATTGGGATATTGCAAAGAAAATTTAATTATTGAAGGTACATTTCTTTGCTTTATAGGATTTTTGGCCTTCATGATCAGTTGATGCTATTTTCAAGAGACATAGACATTTGTTGAGATTGGTTGCATGTATCTGTTAAGTAGGGCAACCCCTCTCTACGTAAACCAAAGTTGGTGTATGCAGAGTGATATTGAATTGAGTCGTGCCTGATGCGTTGCACAGGGAAACAACTGATGTCATGATAATATGCTTCATTAGTTTTCCGAGAGCATAAAAAACGACAGGATTTCCTTAAAAGGATGTGTAAAACTAAAAGAGTAAAAGATGATGCATTTGTTACATCAAGGTGAAATCTAGCATTAAGCATTTGTTGTGATCAAGAGTAGACTATGTTGTGTGGGATTTTTTAAAGAGTAAAACATATGGAAATGGCTGCATATAAAGGTCTTAATGAGGTATATGAAGATGAAACGAGTTCCGAGACAGAGATTAACAACGCAAACGATTTTCGAGCATATATGTATGCAAGAACAATAAGCCCCTTTATAATTTCTCTACTTTTGAGAATTTACTTTCTTGAACTATGCGTATGTGTGGTGTAATCTCAGAAAACTTGAGTATAAAATTACAGAAGCTTGTCAATGGGGTTTTGGCATGAAATATATATTGGAATTGATTCTAGAAGGCTTGAGATCCAGCAATTTTTGTTTTTTTTCTTTCTTTTTAGGCGTGGAAGATACCAGTAGTTCAGTACCATTATTGGCAAGATCTTGGTGCGGTCTTTATTTTTTTCTACTCATTTGTTACTCCTTTGTATAATTTTGATTAGTAGGATGTTATTAAGAAAGGATGTTGAAGATGTAATCAAGGTATTCTTACCAAAATACAATTTAAGGGTTACACATATAATATTGTGTTTTGATTTAAGATTATATGAGTGGTTTTTTTGCGGGTTCAAATCGTTTTATTAATTCTATAATTTGCGTTTAAGTGACTGTATACTTATATAGCAATATGTGAAGGTTTATTAGAAATGTCTTGTTTTGAAACACGTATGTTTGGGTAAAAATCGTATGTGCAAATGATTTCTTAACGGGCTTTCGAGAACTGAGGTTAACAATATTGGTCACTAGAGGAAGGTGCTAGACTGCTAGATTACTTATCTCGGTACATAATTTTTTGACTTGCGCATAAAAATGTGTTCCGTAAATTCTTAGTGGCGATTTTGATTCTATTATTAGCTATAGTAAACAGAAACTCTTGGATGGATACTGAGTACTTCATTATTATATGAGTTCTTGATGTATTTTGTTTATATATATATATATATATATATATATATATATATATATTTCAAGAAAAAGAAACCAGACTTATTGACATATAAATATGAAAATCCAACAACGGTATTATAATATGCAAACAACTGGGCGGAATTTCTACCTATATATGCATGAAATATTTCATGATGACTAGACATTATGACATGACAACTTAATGCTGACCGGAAATGATGACTCAAATAGTAATTCTCTCCTAAACAACCAAAACACAGCTCATATATTGAATGTCAGTTCGCTACAATCTCTCTCATTTTATTTCAATCCATTCCAAAATTATCACCTTGGTTCAATATGTTTGCATTTGAATTTCAGATTGATAAAATGCCTAAAATCCTAATTGATCGTTCTATATTTATCTTGTGTTATTGATCTATGAAATAACACGCCCCGGATCCTTATTCCGCTGCGACCCAATTTGGGGGTGTTACAGATAGTAATAAAGATGATTATTTGTTGATTAAATTGTTTGGTTTTTATGATGAATGCTATATCATTAATATCAAATCAGGTACGAGGTAGGTTTGAATTACATTTTGTTAGTGTTGTTGCATTTGATTAATTAAACCTTGAAATATGACTTCCAATATGGATTTTTATTTTGATTTCGATTTTAGAGATTTATTTTTTTACGCATATGTGAAATTTTATTATTCATTTGGGTTGTGAAATTAACCATGACTTGATTTAGGATCATTAATTATATTTTCTAGATTAAAGATCTCACTGAAAGGTGAGTGTTCATGAGGGTGGATTGATGACAAAGGACGTAAAATATGCTACGCTGCATAATTTTTTTCAATTAAAAAGGGTTACACAAAGCTTCTTCGCATGTTCATTATATTCCACAAAGTGATTAATTTTGTTATGTGCAGGAAAGTTCGGCATAAGAATGTGGCGCAGTTCATAGGAGCGTGTACCAAGCATCCAAGCTTGTGCATTGTAACTGGTAATTTTATATTTTATATCCACAGTTTCTTCAGATATGTAGCGAGCCATTGCCTATGTCCCACTGAAAATGAAACAAAAGTATACTTCATTTTCTTATTTTCCATGAAATTACACCATTTATTATCTGAAATTTTTTCAAAGGTGTAGTCATCTATTTTTGCATTAGTTGAAACCAATATTTGGCATTTGTAGCTCTTTTTTGTGTTGTAAGTTTGAATATTGACTTTTGTTCGGCCTAATTTCGATGCATCAGTTGAAACCAATGTGGGAGACATGGAACTTTGGACAGTTGGTTCACGGGAAAAAATGGTTATCAAAAATCTCAAAGCATAAGATCTTAGCATCTATAGGTAAGTAAACTTTTTTAGCTATTCAAATCTAGATACTAGTACTTTTTAGGTTCACAAGTCCCAAAAGTTTTATAAAGTGGATGCAGTCTGCTTTAGTGAAAGACCATGGTGTGTTTGTAAATCGCGTAATCTGCAGCCAGATGGTTCGTTGTTTGGTAAGTAAACTTTTTTAGCTATTCAAATCTAGATACTTTTTAGGTTCACAAGTCCCAAAAGTTTTATAAAGTGGATGCAGGCTGCTTTAGTGAAAGACCATGGTGTGTTTGTAAGTCCTGCTATAACATGTAATTTATCTCTGCACAAATGTGATACAAATTCAGTCTTTTAGTTTCAAATCAATCCCAACTCCATATTCAACTATTTTTCTTATTTATTGATTTAACACTATTCAAGCATATAATTTTAGTACCGGATCTCAAACATACACTGCAACGTGATGTTGCACTTGAATCTGTTAATTAGTTTATTGATTAGTTATATTTTTATCAGATTCATTGTCAAATAAAATAAGGTAAGACTTTTCTTAGAATATTTTGATCCGTTTAAATTAATTATTGAGACGAGGATGTAATTGTTCCTACATGTGATCAATGATGCAACAAACTTCTCCACATAAGTTGTGTTGGTGTTATAGATTCATTTGATGCTCTCATTTGCCTATGGTGTTTGGTATTTATTCATACAAGTTTTCTCATTTCATTGTTATTAGTTTGGTTAACATTGAGCTAATTATTGTTCTTGCTTACAGGTATTTAATTGTCTTCATCACATAATTAGGCAACGGACAAGCAAGATACAACCTTGGCCACGACAGTTAAGCTTAGGAGATGACGTAGGCAACGGAAAATCTCCACTCTTTGTTAGTCAGGTCCTGCTGTGACTCCGTCTCCGGCTCTAGTTCCGACTCCAGCTTCGACTCCGACTCCAGCTTTGGTTACAAAACCATCGTCACCAACTCGGCTTCAACAACCAAGTGAAGATGCAATCTCACGTGTGAGAATGAGGGGTGGGTTAGAAGGTGAAATAAACAATCCCAAACGCTCGCGTAAACTGCTTTTGTTTTTATGTTTAGGTAAAATAAACATTTATTGATAAAGAATTGGAGTATTACTTCTTTTTTAGTGTTAATTTCACGTACTGACATGCTTCAGTGTATTTATCCTTACCTATGCCCAATTTGACATTGCAGGTTGAGAGTAAATACTTCGCAGGTGAAACATTCAACAACCAAGTCGTTGTGAAATAGTTTGTTAGATTACATGGTCACGTCAACTGTTATCTATGTATGCTCTCATATATCAATTTTGACCGGTTGCTTAAAAGTATCAGTAAATGCACAAGTTTAAGTCTTTGTTGAGCACGTAACCAATTTGTTGGATAGACTTTTTTTGTTTTGAATGTTGTTGAAGGAATAAAAGTTGTTACGAGTACAAAGTTGGCATCGGTATACACAACCAAACACCCCTATAGAACGCATTGCAACAACCCTAACCGCTCCCCATGACCAGGATGAAGATACAGATGTCCAACACCAGAAGTAAAGGGTAAATTTCCTCAACGCTTATAATGAAATAAAATTAAGCATTTTCTTTTGTGCGTACCTTTTTCTATTAGAAACCACCACCATGACCCGTTCAATTGTGATCTATTTAGTGACGAGGTTATTATGTCTTTTATAGATACAGAAAAAATGAGGAAATCAACTCTGCTGAGAATTTGTAAGTCCTAAATTTCATTATGTATTCTGATACTCATAGTTATGCTAGCTACTAAGTTTCCTTAAACGGATATAAATCTTCTGCATTTTTTGTGTAATACTTTGGTTAAATAATGGCTGCAAAACTACGAAATAATCGGATTGTGATAAATGTAGCTGTGTTATCAGAAATGTTTTGTTGTTTGGACTTTTAGAAATAAACCATGCATGATTTGAGGAAAGTGACCTCATGTAACATGAAATTTGTCACCTGAATGTGACACCAATTACTTATATATCATTGCTTATTCATGTTGACCGTGTATGCTTCTTTGATTGAAATTGTGATCTTATAAGTTATCAATATTTACAAACTGTATTTGGTTATTGTGTTTCTTAATATACATATATTTCCTCTTTAATGCTTCCCAAAGTCTACATTTGAAAATATAAAACAAATGTATTTATTTATGTCATCGTCTTCTTAAAAGTACAAGTAACTCCAAGTTTGTCATCTCTAATTTTAAATAAAGATTGTGATGGAGCTGGAACAAACACATGAGGTAGAAGAGGCTAAAAAGTATTTGATATATGTAGAGATCCCAGGATGTCGTTGCTTAATTTATAATGTTGTGGTCGCTTAATTTATACGAGTATACATTTGTGCAGACTTTGCTGCAAAATCAAAAACAGGAAGTAGAAGAGGCTAAAAAGTCTTATATATGTTGAGATGCAAGGAATGCCGATTTAATCAAAAAATTTGAAGATGACGAGAAAAGAGCCGAACATCGACTCGAAGGTTTTTTTTTTCCAGATTAATAAAAAGGTTAGAGACATAATTTGACGCATTCGTGTAAAAGAATGATGGCTTGATTTATTAATGTACATGTGTATGTATGCCTTTATGAAACTTGATTGTTTATGATCTAAATTGTTACAATGTCTTTTTTTAGTGTATAAGCTTGAAGAAAAGCTCTACAATATAAAGGCCGAGAAGGCAAGTGCTTCGTGCCTTCGTCAGCAAGCACTGACCATGTCAACTACCGGGAAATCCTTATATGCAAGACCGTGAATGTAACAACTCGTGCATTACACGCCGTTTTAAACTATAGATATATAATAAACAACAAGTATTTGATTTTTTTACTACTACAGTTAGGCAAGTCAACCAAGCTTGCGCCTGATGGAATTGTGCGGGATGAAATATTTACTACTGCAGTTAGACTTATTGATATTACTATGAGAAACAAGGTATATATTTTTATCACATATTTTAAGATCGTTTAAACACATTTTACAAACTAAGGTCTACAATCTCATGTTGATAGAGGCTTCATGGGATATGCTCTTGAAATAATGTTAAGAGTACTATGCTGTTACCAATAAAACAATAGTGATTATGGATGGATTCATATAGTCATTTGGCCTAATAAATTAAACCGAAGTACCTATGTAGACAAGAAAGAAGTTTTTTTATAGGCTTTAAATGTACGATGTTCACTTCGTTTTGTTGCTACAATCTCTCATATAACAAATTCACATTTAAGTCATTCTTCACTCGGTAATTCTACGCATGAATTCTTATAAAGTAAACTCAAGAGGCTAGCCCGCCTATTCGGACATGACATGAAGCTATTGTACCAAGTCCAACGTTACAGTTTTCATTAGATGATGAGACTACTAATGTGTATGTTTCATATGTATAGTTTGCTGGAGCCTCTGGGTGCATGGGCAATTTTGGTAAACCCATGGAATATAACAGAAGAATTGCTTATGCTTTGAACATGCATGCTGAGGAGAGGGAAAACCGACACCACCATAACTTTTTGCATGTCACTACTCACACTTCGCATGAATGGGCTGAAACTGTTGTCAAGGTACATTGTACATGTAAAGGAAAATAGCATAGTGTAAGATAAATTTTATTTTATAAACACAATTCGTTTTTTCCGTTGGTCAAGGTACAGCGTACACGTAAAGCAAAATTTTGTCAAGGTATAATGTACATGTAAAGGAAAATAGGTTGTGTACCGTGCTGAATCTAGGAACTATAAAATTCACTCCAGTTTATGATGATAAGCTTAATGGAAAATTCCTTTGTAGTGTATGAACATATGTAATCCATTATTTATTGATGTTCTTAGCTCTTGTCTTTATTATGCATGTCGGCCCTTTGTCGAGTTCAGCCTCTTTTCGGACCAATGAGTATTGATCACAACTTCTTACGCCTCACGTTCCAAAATTATTAAATCATCCATATTTTATATTATGTTTTGCGCTTTTCAATATTTATCTACGTCTACTTAAAATCATCCATATTATTATGAAGCTAACCCGCCCATCGGACGGGTTACGAAACTAATATTGTATATACTATATAACAACTTATTCGTGTAAGATATTATTAGTTGTTTTGCATTAAAACTTCTCACAATCTCACATATGCTCAGTGGCGGACCCAGAAAATCCAACTATCTGTGGCACAAAAATTTTTTTTACCTCAATTTATAACTTCAAAAAAATGAAAAGTACGATGTTTACACAACTTATATATGAAGTTAACAAAGTTACCTCGATCGCCCTAAATCAGTTTACCCTTTCGATCTCTCATGGATTGGAAGCGCTTCATCGCATCTTCATTTATTACATTGATAAATACTTCTTTCTCTATGCTACAAATTAGAGCATGGTTCAAAAATCTATTACCCATTCGATTACGGAGATCCGACTTTATCAACTTCATTGTGGAGAAACATCTTTCCACTGTCGCAGTAGCCACGGGCAAAACCAAAGCAAGCTTCAATAACTTATATATCATAGGAAAAGACTTATGCTTATCTAATCTCACCAGCTCTTTAGTAAGCTCTGTAATAGTATTCACCTTTGAGAAATCTTCATTTTGAACCACATTCACATGATATAGGTCAAGTTCTCGCATAAGATGAAACCTATCAAAATCCGTAAAATCATCGGGATATAAAGTAGTCAAATTAATCAGCTTTGAGGAGTCAAACATAGAAAATAAAGCACGCGGACTCAAAGCTGACATGTTACTAAGCAAGTGTGTGCTTATCTCACTAAAGCGATCACCAACTATTAAAACCATCCGTCACAAATGCATCATTTCCACCTTGTTTTCCAATAGAGTCTCTAAACAAATAACAACACAAACAATATGCCTTGTCCGCCTTTACACTATACTCTAACCAAGGGAACTCATCAAACCAACTTGCAACAAAACTTCTTACTTAGTCTCCCCCTTTCCTAAAGTTTTTTTTGGAAACTATGGACCATGTGGTTGACAAGCTCCATTGCTCAAATACTTTCGCCTGATTTCATCTCTTATATTAGGGTCATAACTAAAAATGCTTGGCCTCTCAGACGGATCCCATGGAAGAGTACCCAAATCAATGCCATCTGACGATGAAGGAATCGGTCCAGGTTTTGGAATCGGATCGGGTATAGTTTCTGGAATGCGTTTTGGTATAGATTCTTCACCATCACAATTTATCGACGAAAACTTTCTTTTAAAATATCTTTTCATAGAGATAAAACCTATTAAGGTCATAAATAAACAAATAAACAATAGCACAACACATCGAAACACACAAATAAAATATTGCTTATTAACACAGCAGTGGCTAATTAAACAATCACGTATCTTTCAATCTTTGTTTTATATACTAAAGGAAACATTAAACAAGAGCAAGTGAACAACTAAACAACTAAAAGTCTAAAACACAAAGATCAAATTATCAATTCAAAACTTAAAAAAAACAAAGAGCAAAATCATGTTCTTACTAGTTACTAAACAAGCTCGACTAATAGTGGTTCACAAAAAAATTATTAACTTTTGTCACCATCACTTTGTCTTTGTGTCATCATCAATAATCCTTAATTCCCTAGATCGCAATCGTCAATTTTGAGTCTTCTTTTTTGCTTTGTTTTTTTATGGCCACAAATAAGAAGTCAAAGATTTGAAAACTTAATATTGTCGTTGTTTAAGAAAAACCTACAACTAATAACTATTGGGCTTGAATATTTACAAAACTAAATGGGCTTAGTTTCTTGTGGGCTGCAGTTTGTATAATAAAATATATATAATACTATAATACTCGAAATAATGATATGTAGCACAGATAGAAAATCACACTAAACATAAAATTTTGTAAAATATATTCCCCTTAGCATGGCCTACCTATGTGTGGCACGTGCCACAGGTAGCCATGCCTAAGGTCCGCCCCTGCATATGCTTACGCCAGCTTTATAAGAATAACCCTTTGCATGACATTTGACTCACGACAAGTTATCAATATCTTCGTGTTTCAAGTTTGAGTAAGGCTATCTGAAAAAAAAAATACTGTATGTTAATTTTATTAAAAATACACAAATATTTTTTAATTTTGACATATGCAAAAACACGATGCGTGCACGGGTCTTATAACTAGTTTCTAATATATGCACAACTTTGTTCTCCTGCATGTTTGACTTCGTGGACTTAGTCAACCTCATGCTTCTAGCATCGTTCTTGTAAGTTGAGGCCTCTTTCTTATTTATACGAACATGTCATTCTACAACACACCACACTGTAATTGCCGCCATCTCTCATTTCATGAACAATTTTATTGATTTTCTAGTTCCACATTTGTTCCTCAGTAGAGTTTACTGTCACTAAATTTTGTAGATTGTTACCACAATCTCACTTTGGACAAATATCGCACATATTCCCGGCAGACAAGTATTTTTTTTTTTTTTTGAACGGCAACTTTATTAAAAAGAAAACTAGCAAGGAGCTCGAATAAACAAAAGAAATTAAAAAGGTGTTTGAAACCTAACTATCCCAATAATCAAGTTTTTACCCCTAGCAATATACCAAGAAAAAGAACGCCTAACTATGTCTTCAAAAATACCATCTTTTCGAAGATTTGAATCAGAGAAGAGGAGATGGTTTCTATATGACCAGATACTCCACCAGGAAGTGTAAAACACTCCTTCCAGCACTTGTTTTGAACTTGATTGAAGCTGAACCAAATTAAACCAAGATAACCAAGATCGATACGAATCACAGGTTCCAAACCCAGCCCCACCAATTACAAATTGACCGAGCAATATCATTTGCCAAGTCGCAACAAAACAGCAATGATCGAGATTCTCAGGCCTCACAACAATAGGACAAGAAATAGTGGAAACCTGAAACTCCACGCCGATAAAAATAGTGGCAGACAAGTAATTACTATCTAACAACGTTTCACAATATATTTTAGAACGCGCGATACAAATAACAAACTATTTGAAATAATCATGACAAATATCATATTGGTTTGCTAGATTTCAAAAATAAATAATATTCTCAATGAAAACAAATTATTCCTCTAATTGTTCAACAAAGGTTCATTTTTCTTGTGTTGCCATTGATTCACTCGTTCTCTTGCTTTCTTCACCTGAAAATTTCAAGTCTTATCAGTTTTGATATGTAACTGGTATTAATAATCGTATTGATGTGAATTAAATGATGACATCAATAAACTTTGTTCTTCTAAAAAGAAAATAAGAACCTCTAAAATTAGTCTTCAAAATTACTTTTTGAAAAATTACCATCATTGTTCCAGTCGGTTCAGAAAGTAACCCAGAGTAAGATAACTGTTTGCATTGTCATGCCCCCGATCAAGCCCGACCATATTCCCTGCATTTCATAAATAATGAAAGTAAATAAGAAAGAAATTTCTTCATACTTCAGTCCCAAGGTTAAGAATAATGATACCATTTGATACAAAAAACAATAGTATGTTTAACCTAAGCAACACAGGTTAAATTTGAAAGCTAAATAAAACACCCCATGGACTCCAACCACATAATAACACCCAATATTCACATATGCAACAAATGTTTGCCATCCACATCCAACAGCAATCCCTATTTGATTCAAAAACACGTTACAGGTCAGAAATGTCAAAAAATATATTTGTGGGAGATTTGTTTTTGGTAGAGGAATTTAAAATTGTCACCTGAAAGGACGGGTTGAATGCCATTGAAGATGATGGACACTGCAAGAAGAGGTGTGAGTTCTGATACAGCATTTGCGACTACTTCACCATCAGTAAAAGCGTAGCTTATGACATGTCGCAGAGCTAAGAGGATGATAGCACATATTGAAGAGATAACAAACGAGCTGAGCCTAACCATCACGACAGAATAGGCTGTTGATTTAGGATGTCCTGCTCCTAGCTCATTGCTAACTCTCACACTGTCATATATACAATTTTTAGTTTACCGAACGATTATAAAGATTATACAACCATTAAGTAATGTAACTTTGTCAAATATTATTATTTTTTGTGAATTTATGACTGAGAGCTACACATGGAAATCGAAAAACAAACCTGCGCTTGCATTAAACCCGACTGAAATCACACCACCATCCAAGAATAGTTGCACACACATCCAATGAATCCAATGCTATTTCTGGATTTTCTAGCAAACCCGCAATAAAAACAATTATTTGAAAGTACCACACTTCCAAACACAACATAACAGTGGAGGAAGTAGATAGTTTCAGGAAAGCCCAAAGTCCAGAAAACGCCTGAATGCTAAACCCACTCCATGTTTTCTTAGTCCGATGACTCGTCAGTATATACATAAACTGCACCAATACTATAATCCACCATGAAAAGCTCAAAATAAGCGACGCACCTAATAAGCCCCAACCCCACACGAACAATGCAACCCATGTCAATGGAACATGGACCAGAAGAACCGCAGCTGCAATGTAGGCACTCGGGTTCACAATGCTTTGAGCTTGAAGGAATTTTTGGATGGGAAAGTTGGCAGCATATGCAAAGATCTGTGGGATGAGGCCAAAGATGAAGAGGGAAGCTGCAGCAGCGATTTGTGTTGATTGGCCGATCAAGATCAAGAGTGATTTGGAGAAAATGTAGAGAAACATAAGAGGAATAGCCGTCGCCATTAAAAGGATGGTTGATCTTTGAAGATAAACACCAAGCATTTCATATTGGTGAGCTCCATATGCTTGCCCACATAAAGTCTCGACTGCACTCCCCATTCCAAGCTATAGTAACACACGACACGCGCTTTGTTAATTTGTTTAAGTCTAAAATCATTTGCATAAGTACGTACATTAAATCAAATAGAAAAGAATGTGAGGTAACATATAATTCAGTCATACTGTATTACAAGGATTCAACTTTTGTGAATCTAGTTATAACTTGTTTTTTTGCTGGCTTCTAAGGCTACAAATACATTACAAACTGCAACAAAATAGTTCGGCTTTATTGTTATCATTAGAAGACTTACATAGCCTGGGCAAGTATTCCAAGAAAATTGTCTCTTAATGTCACAAGTTAAGTTATTGTCATTGATGTGTCAATAAGGTTTTATGCTATCAGATATATAGACGGGACTAGGTTTGGACGTTTTTGTGAGGACTCAGTGTTGAATACTTTTGAGGTTATTGTACTTGTGAGACTTAAAAGTTCGTCATATTTTTTAAACACCCATATGTTTTAAACACGCATATTTTTAACTAGTACACATCAACTCATGCATTACATGCAGTACAATATTTATATACTGCTACTACTACTTTGTCAATTTGTACATTTATATGTGCAAATCAAATAGTTGACATCTTTTAAAGCCTCAAAAAATTTTACTTTTTGTATATGTACCCAGTTCAATAATTCCAAGTAGCAAAAGTGAGGGCTATACTAGTAAAAATGTTACAAATGCTGAAGATGAGTTACTAAAAGTGTCAAAAATGAAAGTCTCAAACAATGAAAACAAAAAGGAGCATGTGAACAAAAAAAGGCATTATGTTCAAAAAAAAGGCATCATTTTAAGTTTTATAGTCACGTTCTTAATACTAGTGAGGCATGTTGTTTTCTTAGTTTGCAAATTAGTATTACTTTATAATCCCCCTCCCAGCCTCCCTTAAAAAGAGTGTGTACAAGTCAGTAACAAACAAAAAAAAAACTACTAGTATTCATATAAAAATGCTTATTATCAGATGGTGACGTTTATAGTATATCAATAAAAAAATTCTCGACAGCTAGAGTTTGGATTAACATTCAAATTGATACCCGAAAAATTGGCTACAAAAATCGAATCTTATCTTTTCTAATATATATATATAAAAATTTATTTATATTATATACTCTTTGTTATATTATAGAGTTTAGGATCAAATAAGAAAGTTTTCTTAAAATAAGAGGATAGAAGAACTAATATAACCGCATATCCGAGGTGCTACCGACTGAAATTTAGTGCATCTCTATAATATCTTAGATGCATTATATGAGATCATAAAGGTGTTTTCTAGATGTTTTAATTAGATACATATAGTATATTAGTTGCATTTCCATCTTTTTTTCTCTTGTTTTTTTGTGTCCTCTGAATGTGCCAAAAATCTTGGCAAAATCAAACTCTTCGCTAAAATGCCAAAAACGTGCACATCTACGCATCAAATTAACGTCGAAACTTAAATGGCTGATCTCAATATGAATAAAATGATTTTTCTAATGCAAGTCGTTGCATAGCAAATGTCTGGTTTTAGTTATCTTACTCGCACCACTTCTTATTTTAAGTTATCTTCTTATTGGATCCCTATGATATATACTTTATATATTTATTATATAATATATATATATATATATATATATATATATATATATATATATATATTTCACTAAATTCCGATGTGGAATATTTGTCACGTTGCTAATACTATAAAATCTTTTCTATATAAAAGACAATCGGATCATATATTTATTTATTTTTTTCAGATAAACATTCAATGATGATAAATTATCTACCATGTGTTACCTTAATCTATTCGAAAACAAAAAGGTCACGTACTCCTAACATGATTAAAGTGTTCTTCCTGAAATAATCACGTGTATATTCGTTTTACACTAAAGTTACAACAAAACAATATAATTATTCATTCGAAGGAATATATAGTATACCATGACACCATAGGCGAAAAGCTGGACACCATTGTTACCAAGTGAAGCAGCAGCGAGCTGAAGGTTACCAAGGTGACCACAGAAGATTTGTGTCGACATCGATGTCACGTTGTTTAGCACGTAGACTACGATAGTTGGACCTGCTAGCCGAAACAAGCTATACAGTTCCATAGGAATCGCCCTTTTTTGTCGACCATAGAAGGTTAAACTCGTGTCGGATAGTATCCGCTCTAGTTCCGAGCTCACTACCTCCTCTGGTGGATTCGTGTGCTTCGACAGAATGGGTTCGGTTAGCTCACCATTTTCGATGAAGCCTGGATCCATTGGCAAGCCAGTACCTTTTGAGAGCCTTTGTGGAAAATATGTTTTTTTAGTGCGTCGTATGATTACATGAAGACAACAACATTATATAGAAATCAATTTGACATGCAATGGGATGTTGTTTTGTAAATTGCTAAAACATATCCCTAAGGTTTGTGGTTTTTTAGACAACTTATAAAGCATGAATGTTATTGTTTTAACTTAAAAATAGTCCTCAAAAATACTCTTTTAAAACATAAACCCTCACATTCCAATTCAAATAATCTTGCTTTAATAATATAATTTCCTTAACCACGTTCGCGTTAAAAAATTCAAAAAAAAAATGCACGACAACTTTTAACAACATTTTTTTGATTGAGTTTCTATAAAAATAAAACGACTCTTAACGTTAATATTTATTTAAAAATTCATCCACAAACTCTACCATATAAGAAACCGTGTTGCAACTTTATTTTATTATTGTGTTAATTTATAGTTGATGTAATAAGTAACGAACATATCGTAAGTGTAATTGTTTATTGCAATAAAATCTCATTGCTATGTACGAATACTCGTCTAGTCATTACTAAGTTGTAAACCGAAGTTTTTTTGTATTAATTTATATTATATGGAGTAAAAATAATTTTGAGATTATAATCTATTTTGTTATAAAAATACTCCTTCAATTCCAAATTTATTGTATACTTTGTTTTTCGAGATGTCTAAAACTAATTCAAAATTGCATCATATGAAAAAGGCCATAGACATATCTATGCCTTATACAACAAGCAAAATACAACACTAACATCCTTATATCTTTGTCAAAGCATAAAGAAGAACTCTGACATAATCAAATCTCGGGTATAGACACCAAAATCTCAGACAGATATCCCAAACACCATAACTCCATGATTACATTTCCTAACTTAGGACACCCATAGCTCATTCAACCAGCATCTACAACAAACCATGAGTGTCAAAAGAAGGCATCATCATGAGAGTTATAGTATTCACAATAAGTGAGGGCCTATACCCAACAAGCTACATTTCCAACCCATTAGTTCCTAAATCAAACAACAGCTTCCCTCATTGTATGATCAAATAACCAAGAGGGAAAGGCATCACTTGTCAGGGAACACACACCCCCACCTATATCCAACCAAACCTCCTGTGGCAATGCAATGGGAAGATCAAGAAGTTTCATCTTTCACAACTCTCTATTCAACCCATCCTACATTGCCCACTCAAGCCAATTTACCCTTCACAATGTTGAACCTACCTTATGGTACATTACTCTGATTAGCCATCCATAGCTGAACCAAATAAGAAGACCAATTCCTCCCTAAGCCAAACTGGTAGAACGCAAATGATCAGCAAGGACCAACTACCCAAAATAACTCCAATGTACAAGGATCAGACATTGTCATGGCCTGCATTTTCAAAAGTGCTGAATACCAAACACCTATGAACTGGGTTAATCTATGATATCATCATATAAATTTCCATTATTCCATTTTAACTCCCATTTCTTGATCATAACTTTCACATTTTTAGACTTGAATACTCATGAGCTTGCATCTCACATAGTCTTTTATGATTTTGCACAGTTTGTCCACTGTTCTCTTTTCATCTTTAAAAATCCTTCTATTTCTCTCTTGCCAAACATAGTACACAGTAGCTGCAAGGATAAGCTTATCAATTACATTCCCAAACTTAATCTCCACATGTCTCCCTGCCAACTCGTTAATTAGATCTTCCAATTTACTAAGAGACCCAAACTTATGTGAAAATTTAACCATTTCCTTCCAAACTTTTCCAGCATAGTCACATTGAAAAAAATAAGTGATCATGTGAGTCACTTCTATTATTTCAAAAAACCACAACTTGAAGTTCCTCCATTTTGTCATTTGTCAACTTTGTCTTAAGTGAGTAACTTTCCTTGAACTGCCAGCTATAGAATAAATCCATGCTTAGGAATTAACTGCTTGAACCAAACAACACTTCTCCAAGATACTATAAGCAGCTCATCTCTTAAATCAAGCCAGGTTTGTTTTGTAGTGAAACAGACTTTATTTCCTACATTTGTGATCTAAAGAACTCTATCTTCCTTATCTGTCAAATTAGGAGGATTTGAAATACATTGCAATTCTGGAAACTTGCTAAACCATTCAATGGGCCACTTCCAATTGTTATCATTAATCATCTCAGAGATTTTTGCATCTAAAGCTAGCTTAGCATCATAGATATTCCTTTGAGTGATAAAGTTTCCAAGAGGACCATTAACATTCCATTTGTCATACCAGACAGACACTGAATTGCCCTTTCCAATTTCATAAATGACATTGTTTTTTATTTTATCTCTTATGCTTAACATTGTCTTCCACCCCCAACTGTCACTACTATCCATTTGCACATTCCTATTCTTTAATTTTACCACATTGACCCATTCAGCCCATAAAGACTTTTTGTTTTTCAAGATCTTCCAGAATTGTCTAACAAGTAAGACTTCATTCCATTTTTTGAGAGGTTTGATACCCAAACCACCTTGTTCCTTAGGTCTGCATACAACTTTTCAAGCCACCCTTGCCTTTCCTCTAGCCGAGTCACCCGCATTCAACAAAAATCTTTTAAAGAGTTTATCAAGATCATTAATAACAGTATTTGGTAATAAGTAGATAGAAGCCCAATACAGCTGCATTGATGACAAGACTGAAGCAATAAGTTGAATCCTTCCAACATATGAGAGAATCTTATTCCTCCAACAATTAATTTTACTCTCAACTATGTCAATAAGCATTTTGCAATCTTGAACACTCAATCTTTTAGCAAGAAGAGGGACACCTAGATATCTAACAGGGAGTTTTCCACACTTGAATGGAAGAATCTGTAATAAATCCTTCCTTTCTTCCTCCTTTATACCGCCAAAGAAGATTACACTTTTACCCAGGTTAGCAGTTAAACGAGACACTTGGCTAAATTCATCTAAAGACTGTTTTATAACTTGTAGAGATTCTTTATTTCCTTTACATAATACCAAGAGGTAATCAGCAAAACAAATGTGGGACAACTTTAGCTCTTTGCATCCAAAATGATACCCAAACTCTTTACATCTAATAATGTTCTTTATCATGATCAGGTTGAAAACTTTCATCACCAGTGTAAATAGGTAAGGAGAAATATGATCCCCTTCTCCCAGACCCCTACCTCCTTTGAAATATCCTTGAATACCCCCATTCAAACAAATGGAAAACTTTGAAGATGTGATACACTGCATAATCCGCTTAACCATTGTATTATGGAATCTGATCAAAATATTCTCTATAAAGATCCAATTGACAGTGTCATAAGCTTTTTGGATATCAATTTGCATTGCACATCTTCTAGGTCCATTCCTTCTGTTATAACCTCTTAATAGTTCTTGAGCAATCAAGATGTTATCCTGAATGTGTCTTCCAGGTATGAAAGCACTTTGGTTGATATGAACTATCTTATCCATACCACATTTGATCTTGTTTTTCATGATCTTACTAATACATTTACACAGGACATTGTAGCATGCAATGGGTCTCAATTCAGAGACCTTATTAGTGGTACTCACCTTTGGGATAAGGGCAATAATGGTAGCATTAATTTCCCCTAGCAGTTTACCATTCCTAAAAAATTCCTTCACTGCTGAACAAAAATCAACCCTATTACATCCCAGGCTTTTTTGAAAAACTCAGAAGAAAATCCATCAGGCCTTGATGCTTTATCACCATCAATGTCAAATAGAGCTTCTTTAACTTCCTTATCACTGATCTCTTTCACCATTTCCTCATCATCATCCACAGAAAGAGTTTATAAAAATATCATTACTGAGAGGACTTACATGCTTTGTTGTTCCCAAAAAGGCTTCAAAGTGTTTCACAAATTGATCAGCAACTCGGTCACGTTCATATCTAGTACTCCCTTCATCACAAATATTTTCCACTCTATTTCTATGTCTCAAATTAATTGTCCACCACTAAAAATAAATAGAGAAATTTGATCTAGATTATCACATTATCCTTATTTGAAATTATATTTACCAATTTAAAAAAAATAATAATTAATTTGTTAATAATAAAACTATCATTATGCAAAAAGTAAAAGAGAATAAAATAGTAATAATTATGTTTTTCTTAAACTGTGTGTTTTTTTTTAAAGACAATAATTTTAAGACGGAAAGAGTAATAGTTATATAAAGTAGCGTTAGCAATATTTTTCATTAGTTTTTTCACTCAAGTTTCTTGTAAAGGATATCGATGATTCAAGAGGTCATAACATGTAATCTATATATTTAGCTTCTTGTGTTAGTGTTTACACGTTTGTTAATCTGTTTGTAATTGATGTAGTGTGCTTGAACTATATTTATGTGTATATGTATAAATAAAAGTAAATATACAAAAGGTGTAGATTGACGGGAACATCCAAGTCTTTAGGGGTTTTTGGCACCAATCATTGTTCATCACACAAAGAATAGCTCTGACAACTCTTCTAGCCCAGAGAAGCACCAATTAAAGTGAATACGAGCCAAGACTCTTGTTTTGTTTCAGCCATTTTATTTCAAAATTATTTTTGCGCTACTTTATATAATGTAACTAATAAAGGTTAAATGTTCGAGTCTCGGCTCCTGAATTGGTGCTCCACCATGTCAGGAGTGTCACCGAAGCTATTCTTTGTGTGGTGAACAATGGGGCTGGTGCCAAAAAAAATACTCGAAGTAAGGGTATTCCCGTTAATTCACACATAATATAAATCAGAAATAAATAAAAAACTTCATGATTGGGCAGAGTTATAATATTGGCTAAAATTACACACTAAACTAATAACAATAGAAATGCATAGAACTAACATAAAGGCAATCATACATGGAAGAATTTTAAATGACTTGTTTGTTAGTACAACAATATTTCAAATACAGCTAAAACATCAACTTGTGCATAATTATTTAAAGTTTAATTTTGCATTATTGATAACGAGTTGGTTTGCCCGCGCTCCGCTGCGGGGCGCAGGCTTTGACGTGCCCTGCTGCAATAGCAGAAATCGGCCGTGAAAATAAGCGCCACATGATACCCAATTATGGAATGTTTATACATAACATTCAATATAAGTGCTTATCCAACTCACGATAAGCCTATTAGTGAACAGATCTCAAGTTAGCATTACGCAACAGTTCCAAATAGTGTATCAAATTTCAGTATATTTTAACATATGATTGTAGAAGTCAACTCCACTATACACCGTTCTTACAAAAGCAACAACTCATCAGTAATATTCATGAAACTCCTTATTGCCAAAGAGGATATCATACATTTATACATATAGTCATAGACAGAATTAGCTTCACAATCTTCTCACATTCTTAGGCCTCTATTCAAAACCACACAAACCAAAGACCAAATTGCATGGAGATTTAAGCTATATAACACTAAATATGTACACACCAGATTGATGCATATCCTATGCTATGCATGAATGCAACTACTATGTTACATTGATCTTTTACCTAGAGGCACTAAAAGATAGCATAAAAGTGAAGAAAAAAAATACAAAAAACGGCAGTGAACATGACAACTTGAGAATATTGCACCCATGAGGTATATAAGGACTTATATTTACAAAAGAAGATCGCCAGCCCCAAAATTTACAAATTATGCTAGAACATAATTTGTTAGCATGTCAACAGGTTGGCTCTACACAAATATTTACATATATGACTTTAACAATATGACATACATGTTCAATGGTATTTAGGATATCCTACTGCACTTTTTTTCTAAAATGTGATCAAGCTTAACTTGAAGGCCTCAAACAGACTTGAATTTTTTGTTACCTGAACATCTATGCATAATTGCATCTTGATGACTACCACCAAACAATTTCAATACAAAAGACACCTAAGCATAAAGCAGAACCAAAAGACACTTTTTTTTGTAAGCTGATAAAAAAAAACTTAAAAAAAGAGCTCCAAGATGGATGTGTGATTTGTGAGACAACCATACCAGACGCATGTCATGAAAAGCATGCAGTTATATGAGAACTTAAAACCAAGATTCATTAGATAATGTTGTACTTGTTGGAGTGACTACTTGCATCTCGGTGAATGGTAAATGACCAAGGCCATGCTCCACAACCTGGGACCAAATTCAAATGATAAATGGGATGTAATTCTGAAAATTCAGAGTTTAAATACCAATTTCTAAGACAATTCAATATAGACACTAAGAGAGTTATTTCACAGTCAAATTAGGCATCCTGGAATGCTTTGGATAATGTTTTTTTTTATTTCAAATTAATGTGTGCATGCCTCGAATCTGTAATACGGATCTTGAATCAATGTACATATCTTATATCATCATACATACATAAGTATCAGACCACAACCGATGAAAATAAAATGGCAAACAGAATACCTGGAATGTTGATTGAATTACATATATGTTGGCATATATTTTGTAGGGGTCATGCTGACCAGGCTTTATGTAAATCTTTTGTTTCAGTCATCTCATATTGCCGCGTCTTGGTTTCCTAAACAAACATATATTTCCTGAAATCAAACGGTCTGAACATAATTATAATCATATGTAAGGTCACGGGATGGGTTGGGAACAACGAAATTGTTTTCGAGACGGTGTCATGGTAAGAGTTAGTACCTGGGATGGATTGGTTCGACCCGCTTTTCAGGCCACGGGCAAGGAGGGTAATAGTTGAATCGTGCCTGCATACTGGTTCAAAAAGCAATCTTCCTCCAAGTTTAACGATCTAGCCAGGGCTATAAGGACTACTTCATTCACCGATTTTATGTTGGACCTATACTTATCAAGAATTCCCTGATACATCACAAATTGCATAATCGGTGAATCCAACATCAGCATTTGTGAACTCTTACAGTTACACAGTATCTTATCTGTTGGAGAATAACCTGAAGTGAGCGTTATTTGGTGTTTGTTTAAGCTTATTTGACTCATTTCACGCGCTTGCTGGTTTGACTTAAATACGAAAAATACGGCCATAAGCTCAAAAGTAAGCCTGAAAGAATCAAATAAGTTAATAAGCCCAAAAATAACCTTAAACAAACACCCACCAACATTAATAACATACTTTTCTATTGTAAAATTCAAAAGTACTAACCTGCACAAAAATAACTGGGTGACTTTTATATTCTGAAATCTGATAACTTTCTTGTACAGACTTGGTGACTTTTTGTTTTTTCTTTACATTGAGAACAACCTGTTGTGGCTTGCCTTATAGCAAGAACGTACAACCATTCCACACGGTTGCTGACACCTTAAGGAATTGAAATGCTAGGTGCAATTCGTATGCCATATATATTAGAACTGCGAGTGCCATTGTTGTTACATGAAAAGAACGGCAATTCCTGATCACAACAAAGAGCACATATGGTAGGCCTGTACTTAGCAATCAACCTGCACGTTTAATAATAGTTTAGTTCTAGTGACATATTATCAATGTATTTGAGTTGTAAACTGGATACATAAAACACATATAGTAACTTATAATCATACGCACCTAGTATCTTTTCCAGATGAAGTGAAGCAAATGATCATGGATCATTGAGTTACCCTTCTTGAAGCCTTAACACTAATATCATTTGTAACATATCATCATAGCGGCTGGTAACACTTTTTCAGAAAAAAAAATTATTGGCTCAGAAGGGTAGAGCATCGGAGAAACAGAACACATCTGCCATGGCTGCAACTTTAGTAAGTTGTCACGCCAAGATGCAGACCGCCTCGTCTCTGTTCCTCCCTACCAATAAACTCATCATTGCCTTCATAGTTTAATTTGCCAGGCTCAGATATGTCAATGTGGGAACAATACACTTTTTTGGGAATTCACTCTATTCTGAGAATAAGTCAGCAATGGCAGCAAGCTCACCAACCCTGCCCCGCCACAGCGGCACCAACCAACATAATCACGAATGATGGTATATGGCTCCCATCTAGAATCAGGGTTTGACTTCCATGGCTGCAAGCCCAACGAAAGCTCACAAACCATGATCGGATCACATTATACATTATACAATCTATACAAAAGGTGGGCAGGTAGGAGTGGGTCGAGGCTAGCCATGGCAGCAAGCTCACCAACGCTGCCCCGCCACAGCAACACCAACCAACATAATCACAAACGATGGTATACCAATAATCAGAGTTCAAGTGCCATGGCCGCAAGCCCAACAAAAGCTCACAAACCACGATTGGATCACATTCTACCACATTCAACATAGATTTCACCCTTTGCCATCACTATCGTCACACACCCATCACTATCGTCACACGCCATTAGTAGCGGCAACGAAAGGATCGGTGCAGCTTGTTAGCCTATAAGCATCGTCACACACCCATCACTATCGTCACACGCCATGGATAGCGGCAACGAAAGTATCGGTGGCATCGAAGAAGTATAAGCAAGCCAAAGTGTTTTATTGACATACATAGCGGTTTTGTTAATATTCGGGTGGATTTGGAACGGGTATAACCGGAGGGTATAAGGGGAGTTGGTTCGGGGTACCCGAATTTATTACCTAATCAACAACAAAAAAATGAGCTTATTTCAATTTGTTTAGACCATTGTAATAATCATCTATAACCAAAACGAAAAGTCAATGTAAAAGTTTGCTGGAGAGGATAAAAAGAATACACCTGCCATGTATGTGCTAGGCTACCTCACAGAAGTTCCGTTCTCGTGTAATGCCAATCTTGTCTGCGACATCCAAGTTATCGTAATCTGGAGTTAGCTTAACATAAGCTTTCTTTGCACCATCAGGTCTGCATCTCACAAACGTATAAACATAAAATAATGTTGCCCATCTAGTAGTAAAAAACAGAGCAAGCTCAATAAAATTTATAGTTCGACATCTTCAATGATAGCATTAATGATTTATTCGTTGTTGAATCCAATTTCATTCGCCTGAATTTGTGTGTGCGATAATAACAAAGCAAAAAATGTACGGTCTACAAAATATTGAAATGTCTTATAGGTCACACAGATTTGTATATGTCAGAAATAATGACCGTTGACATATCTTAACCATGAGCTTGCATATAACTCTAAACACACATGAGCAAACTAATCTAATATCTTAAATCAGCTTATAAACATAAAGAAAATTAATATTAGCACATTGTCAAAAGCTTGTAAAAGCCAGATTTTAGCCACAAACCTTAAGCAATGGCAACCAATCGAATTATAAGTAGAAGGATCACACTTAAGCTCTTCACCTTCCTCTAAAGCATCAACACCGAGCCGCCACACTTTCGCATCACCCTAATTACTCAGAAAACACATAAGGTAAGCACCTTTTTAACCAAAAATCAAATACCCACATCCCCCGCAATCCAAAATAGCATAAACCAATAATCAACAAATAAAATTTTATCTTTATAAACTCAAAACTATAAATTAAGATTAAAGAAATTAAACCTTCTAATAGGCATATAGAAACTAAAAAAATTAAGAGTAAACATGCAAAGTTAAAATCAGACCTGATCGCCGACGGTTGGTGTGTGTATCAGGCGGAATTTGCAAGGAGAAAAACGGTGGGTTTGGGGTGTGGAATGGAGAAGATGGATCTGAGAAACATCGAGAGGGAAAGAGAGATGGTGTCTGTATTTGGTGTATGTTTTTGGTTAACATCAAAGAGAAAGAGACACGTATCATATACGTGGATCCAATGTTTAATACGTACAAAAAATTCACTTATAACACACCGGGTTTGGACGGGTCAAGGTTTTGTGAGACGAATGGCTCTTCGAGTCGGCACAATTAATAATAAAAAAAATTCTCAATTAGATCCGACTTATTTTTTTAATAATATTTTTAAGAATAAAATATTCAAACAATTCCTTACAATTGTATATATTTATAATTATAATAAATACCATATACATTCGATCAATAGCATGATGTGGAATAGTCAAACCAAAATAAACAAGCTTTTGGATCATATACACATGTCATTATGGAGTGAGAAAGAACCGAACATAAAAGATGATTCGGTTAAGGTTGTTTTGTATGGAACGAATGCATGATCGAGTGAATTCATGAGGGAGAGGAATGAGGTGTTTATATAAACACCAAACCCTAGTTTTAGATAAACTAGAATACCCTTAATTCTTTATCACAATACAACTCTTATCCCTTATCTCCAAAATTGATCCCAAAACCCCCTTTTAGAAGCTTATAGGGCCAATCACAAAAGGATCCTCATAATGTTTGGGTTTTGTCAATTTTAATCCATTTGGTTCATATTTAAATAGTCGTTAAGTTAGTTATAAAATCATAACGGTAACTAACGGTTATTTAAAATATTTCATGAAGCATATTAAACCTTTAATAATAAGTAAATATATATTAAATGTTTAATAGACGTACTCTTCGTGTCATAACATGTGTGCCCCAATAGACTCACGTACTTGTAGTTCCATAACATGCGAATCCAACTACCACATTCCAACAAAAGCTTGTATAGTAGCAGCGGGCG
>BQNB010084608.1:7311-25663 GCA_026074375.1 Tanacetum coccineum | reverse complement strand
GATCATCAGCAGGTTGTGTGGTAGCAGCAGGAACATTAGAAGGCTGTGAAGAAGCGCGTTCAACCCGTTGTCGTTTAGAAGGAGGCTCAGTAATAGCAGGTTTGGGTCGAAATAGATTATACTGAGCACTCAACAAACGATCCTTTTCAAGACATCTGCAGATATTCTCGTATTCTTCAATCAACTGTTGTTTCGACATAGCCTTGACCGCTTTCATAGTGATAGTACCATTATGAGCTGCACACCACTGATTTTTAACCAAGTTACGCATCATTTGGGTGACTTCAGAGTGCTTTAGCGGCTTCCCCTTGAGTGCTCTATAGCGTAAATCTGCCAAGGCTCGCTTCTTCCGTTCCTTAATGGCAGTCATGCGCTCAATAAAGTTGTCTTCGTTGACATCAGCTCCCAACAACTCACGTGCCAATGCAGGATTTGTACCAACTTGCATCATCAAAGTCAACCAGTCCGTGTCTGTCATACGCAGCAAGAGTTCATCTAATTCCTTCGCGCGCTGCTCAGAAACAAGAGGCACGTCTGCCTGAGCCAAATCCTTAGCCTGTAACTGTTGTACCAATCGCGCACTTGCCTGTTCTTCTTCGAGACGTTGTCTGGCCTGTGCATCCTCTGCAAGAAACTCAGCAGGGATCTCCAAATCAGGCATGGGAGCCTTTCCCTTATCAGCACCAGCAGACGGACCAGCAGATTTAGAGATATCCGTTGGAGGAAGAACATCAGTAGAGAGAGGAGCATGAAACTGCGCAAAAGCTGAAGTATGAAACTCTGTCCTGGCACATCGATAAACCGACCTCTTATGCCTAAGAGGAACCTCCTCCTCTTCGCGTTCCTCCATATGTTCTGAGAGAACAGCAGGTTGATTGTGACCCAGAGCTTCAGACGCTATTCGTGATAATCCTTCAAGGTCAACAGCATCCTGAATATTCTCATCACCTTCTGTGGCAGGGGCATCACCCCCAAAACATGCTGTCTTCAACCGTTTAACCGTTCTTTCCAACTTCTTGACTTGAGATACAAGTGTCAAAATAGCTCCCCCCATGATTTTCTTTGAGGATCCCAGCTCTGTTTCTAATGAGTCTATACGCCCCATACACCTGTCAAGCTTAGCAGATAAACTTGTTAGTAGAGTTGGGTCCTCTGCCCTACCAGCAGCATCGGCTGTTGGTGTAGGAGCATCATTGGGCCCAACAGGTGACTCCTCATGGAATCCACCATGAATGGTGTCCTCTTCCATGGAAATGAGATTATCAATGTCCGCAGGCTCAATATAGTTGTCAGGCCTAGGTTGGGGACCAAAGATAACGGGTTCCTCAAGGTCAGGGTCAACAAAATCAGAGGGTCTGGGCTGTGGACCAAAAATAATTGGTTCAAAGACATCAGGGTCCACATACCCAGCTGGTCTGGGTTCAGGGCCAAAGGCTAAGGGCGTCTCAAAGATTTTGATGTATGTGTGTGTGGGAAAGATGAAAAGTGGAGTTAGGATTAATTAGGTTAATTGTGTCCAATGTGTGAAAAGTTAACCTTTTAATGTGATTGGTACAATTTTAACCTTGGAAGTTGAAGTAATTGAGTGAAAAATCAACTTGTCCGCCGCTTTTTCAGGCAAGTGGTGACCGCCAAGCGCCGTATAATTGAAATTTAAAACGAAAACTATGCAACTTGCATTTTTTTAAGACCAGCAGGTAGAAAGCCAACCAGCAGTAACAAGTCTTTAAAAATCAGCAGAAACAAGTCAAACAGCAGAATGAATATGTGAGCAGCACAAACTATTCAGGCAGCAGATACATTGTTACACCAGCAGGAATGGAGACTACCAGCAGAAACCAAGTGACTAGTGGCATAGACCAACCAACCAGCAATATCAAGCTGAGCACAGCAGAAACATGTTACTACCAGCAGAAATAAGTCAGCCAGCAGGAACATGATACCACCAGCACAAACCAGTCCAGCAGCATGAATAGATGTATTGGCAGCATAAACAACTCCAGCAGCATGAATATATTCAGCCAGCAGAAAGAGTCATCCAACAGCAGAAACCATGCACACAGCAGGAACATACACCCTATCAGCAGAAATGAATCCACCAGCAGAAGTATGACCACCAGCATGTACACGGAATCAGCAGCAGAATCCATAGCTACCAGCAGAAACAAAGCATCCAGCAGGAAGGATAACTACCAGCAGAATCATAGTACGACCAGCAGAAACCAATCGTCCAGCAGAAAGGATAACTACCAGCAGAACCATAGTACGACCAGCAGAAACCAATCGTCCAGCAGAAAGGATAACTACCAGCAGAACCATAGTACGACCAGCAGAAACCAATCGTCCAGCAGAAAGGATAACTACCAGCAGAACCATAGTACGACCAGCAGAAACCAATCCTGTCAGCAGGAAGAATGTACACCTAGCAGCAGTATTGACTACCTGCAATCACAGAAAAATAGTATCCCACAAAACAACATATCCACCTGCAAGAAAGTTAGAATATACAAATATACAACAACAAGCCTCCCCTTAGGCTTATACCTCCCCTCAATTCACCAATGCCCCTTGGTCAGTAAAATCAGCTAATTTTCATCGGTTGTGATTGTGAATCTTCAGCACTTGAATCAAGTTTCTTCTCATTTGGCATCTCTTATTATAAAGTGATGCCTAATACTCAATATGCTTGTCCGCTGATGAGGGACAGGGTTCTTTCCATTGTAATCGGTGCTCTGGTTGTCCTATGAAGATTTTGGTATTCATGAATGTTGGAAACCATAATCCAGCATCTGGTTCTAATCCAAAGAACCTCTGTACAGCAGCTAGCAGCAGCAACATACTCGGCACTCAGTGAAGAAAGTGCACAATAGTTCTGCTTCTTGCACTGCCATGAAATTAATCTTCTGCCCAGAAATTGACATCCACCTGTAGTGGATTTCCTATCACCATGAGAACCAGCATAATCACTGTCACTGTAGGCTTCCAACTGAAAGGGAGAATCTTTAGGGTACCACAAGCCGAGTTTTGGTTGCCCCTTTAGATTACATTGAAAAATTTTCTTGATGCATTCAGATGAGAAGTCAGTGGGAGTAAGCTTGATGTTGGAACAAGCAATAACGGCAATCTATTATATAGTCTTGAAAGCTGTGAGATACATAAGTGACCCAATCATGGATCTGTACAACTTGTACATTAATGGGAGGATCAGTTTCATCCTTCATTTGGTTCTTAGCAGCTTCATCAGGTGTTGTTTGACAGTTCTGAAGGATTCCATTTGCCAGAACTTAGTAAGCATGTCTTTAACATACTGTCTTTGGTCTGAAAATATACCTCATTTCAATGTCTTCACCTGTAGACTAAGAAGAAAAGTCATCTCTCCCATAGCACTCATTTCAAATTCACCTTTCATCAACACCTCAAAATCGTCACACCAGGCTTTATTGGTTGACCCAAATATGATGTCATCCACATAAACCTGTACCAAAAGTATATCCCTGGAATCTTTCTTGATGAACAGTGTCTTGTCAATAGTCCCTCTTCTATAAATTGTGCTGTAACAGGAAAAAAGCCGACAATCTTGAATTCGGCAGGCTCGAGGTGCTTTGAGGTAGTCCATACAGAGCTTATGACAACTCTGTAGACATGCTTTGGATAGTAGGGATTCTTCAAAGCCTTTAGGCTGAAGTGACTTACCACTTCTTCTTCAATTTCTCCATAGAGAAAGGCACTCTTAACGCAGCTGATATACCAGAAATGCCCATTAAGAAGCAAAAGCCAAAAACAGTCTGATAGCCTCTATTCTGGCCACTGGTGTGCAAATTACCTCATCATAAACCAATGCCCTCTCTTGCGGTTGTCCTTGTGCACACCAACTTGCTTTATTTCTTACACTATTCATATGAATCTCTTGTTCTTCAAATCCATTTTGTCCCTTATTGCATGTTTGCCATAGGTTAGAGGGACAAGGTTGTCCATATTAGCTGGTGATGAACTGTTGTATCTCTTTCTTGCATAGCATCAAACCCAAATCAGGATCCTCAAGTGCTGTAGTATACTAGTGGTTCTAACTGAGATAAGGAAGTTAAGCAGACAGACCAATGAAGGTGATCGGTATGATTGGCTCCTTTGTTGATCTTGCATATATCAATGAAAGCATAATCTTCACCGAACTTGGATTTTTGAGCTCTGCTTCTTGTCAGAACTGGAGAAGCAAGATCACCAAGAATCTGAGACTGAGGATGAATTGTGTTCACCCTTTTTGTAGGTACTGGATTCACTTCCACAGCAGGTGCTAAATTTGTAAGAGTAGCACGAAAATCATCATCATAAGAGGAAGATGTGAAGATGCCAGATGAGATTTGTTCCTTGCACACATCAGAAGGGACTGGAAATCGTTTCTATTGTGGCTGTTCTCACTCGAGGCCCAAAACACTGACAGGGAGAAGTGTAGACTCATCAGCATGTACAGGAATGAGGTCAGCAGAAACAGATGTACTGGCAGCAGGTGCATAACTATCAGCAGGTTGAAAATGACCAGCAGGAATGCTACCAGCAGGATCACTACCAGCAGACGTACTACCAGCAGAAACACCACCAGCAGAACCAATGCCAGCAGAATCCCTATCAGCAGAAACACCTTGGTTTCGAATTTCAGCTTCAGCTTGACATAGTATTTCTGCTGTTGCTTGTGAGAACAAATAACCATATCGTGCAGCTGCGTCTTTAGCTTCATACTCTTGTCTTTGAAGCTTAGCAAGCTCTTCTGCATAATCTGCATTGCGTTCCATAATACTAGGACCATTGCTTGAAGAAGGACCTGAAAAACTGTTAGAAGGAAATGAAGGAACCACGATTACTTGCTCCTCCACGTCTGAATCGGAGTCTTGAGCTTGTGTACCTGCAGGTATGTTAGTTTCTTGTGTACCTGCAGGTGTGTCAGTTTTAAAACGAGTATAACCTAATGAATCAGTTAAATAGTCAAGGTCAAAGTACCACTCATGACCAATTCCCTGAGCATTGGGTTTATCTTCTAAAAATCTCAGATTCAGGGTTTCCTCTACCCTCTTGTTTGATAGATTATAAACCCTATAGGCCTTGCTATTGGAAGCATACCCAACTAGATAACCTTCATCAGCTTTACCCTCAAATTTTCCCAAATAGTCACTTGTATTAAGGATAGTTACTTGACACCCAAAAGGTTTAAGATGACTTATCTGAGGAACCTTCCCAGATATCAATTCATAAGGTGTTTTATTATGGGGATTAGTAATAGACACCCTGTTTAAAACATAACAAGCCGTGCACACAGCCTCAGTCCAAAACATGGTAGGTAATTTAGAGTCTGCCAACATGGTTCTAGCAGCCTCTATAAGAGTCCTATTTTTTCTCTCAGCAACCCCATTTTGTTGTGGGGTTCTAGGATTGCTATAGTCCCTCTTAATTCCCTTTTCCCCACAGAGTTCAATAAGTTTTGCATTTTTGAACTCTGTCCCATTATCACACCTTATTCCTTTAACCTTTTTATTCAGTTGGTTTTCTATTAAGGCAATGAATTCTTTAAGGACATAAAATGTTTCATCCTTAGTACCCAAAAAGAAAGTCCAAGAAAACCTGCTAAAGTCATCAGTAACCACTAAGGAGTAGTATTTCTGGTCAATACTCCTGATATTGGTAGGACCAAAAAGGTCCATATGCAGCAATTGCAGAGTTTCAGTAATAAGTCTCACGGCAGAAATATGCTTATAAGAAGCCTTATGTTGCTTTCCTTTGTTGCAGGCAACACAGTTGTGTTCATTGGTAAACACCTTGAGAGGTAACCCATCAACCAGACCTCCCTTAGCTAACTTGTTGATTGTTTTGAAGTTCACATGAGCCATCCTTCTGTGCCATCTGGTGGATTCATCCAAGGATGCTTTGGCAACTAAACAAGTAACCTTTTGTTCTGGTTGCAGGTCTGAGATGTGGAATGTGTAGAGATCATGTTCCCTAGGAATTCTGAGTACCACCTGACTTTCATCAGGCAATTGGAATTCTTCTGAAAGCACCAAACAATCAGTGTCTGTGAAGAGAACTTTGTTCTTTTTATCACAGATTTGTGATACAGAGAACAAGTTAAAGTGCTGCAGTTCTTCAACATAGTAGACATTTTCAAAGTCAAGCTTTGAAGTCTTTATGGTGCCTTTTCCTGATATTCTACCATCTCCACCTCCAAATTTGACAATGCCTCCCTTGACCTGCACAAAATCATCAAGCTTCTCCTTGTTGCCTGTCATACTTCTTGAGCAACCACTATCAACGATACCTATGTCATTATCTGTACTAGGATCACCCTACAAATCATACAACAAAAAATATTAGTACACTTGAGAGACCCAAGTCATTTCTGACTTGAGCCTGCCTTGTGGATCATTAAGTGTGAAACCATGTGGATTGATGAGATCCACCATTACTCTTGGACCCCCAAAATTGTGGTCTTTGATTCCTCCAAGAGTAATCTGCTGAGGTCTTAACAGCAGTATCCCTTCGTCCCTTAATCATAGGATCATATACGTTAGGCCAATTCGTATTAAAATGTACAAAAGATGGTCTGAAATATGGTCGAGCAGCAGGATTGAGGCAACCAGCAGAAACTGATCTACCAGCAGAAACTGGTCTACCAGCAGAAACTCGTTTAGACCAACCAGTAGGTTGTCCAATCTTTTCAGTAGGTTTTGGTCTATCAGCAGAGTTGACTGCTGGTCTGTTTCTACTAACAGCAGGATCAGATCCATCAGCAGTAACAGATGCTGACGAATTCCTACTACCAGCAGGAACAGATGCTGCTTTAGATTTATAAGGGACAGAGACTATACAAGTATAAAAGTCACAATCTTTAATCAAATGCAATTTACTACCACAAACAAAACATTTCTTAACACGCACAGAATTGTTTTTACACACATTCCTATTGTTCATTCCACTTTTATTACAAATAATCCTAGGAGATTTTACATTCTCCGAACAAGAAAAACTAGGACTGCCAGTGGTGGAGTTTGGGTCTTCAACATCAGACTCTGGCAAAGTCTGGATATCAACAGCAGGTGGGATGTCTTTGGTCTGGGTCTTGAGGCTTGAATCACAGGATGCATGGGTCTCAGAGTCTGAAGACTTGTCACTGTTATCACAAGAGACAAAGTCATTAGATTCTGAAATAGTATCAGAAATGTTGTTATCAGACTTTGAACCATAACTTACCTGTGTTTCCTCAATGTCAGACTGGTATGGGCTGGGCATATAAGTTCCAGTTATAGGAGGAGGAACAGCATGCATTTCCCCAGCCTTGACAAACGTTGAGTAAAGAGGTTTAACCTCCTTCTCAACAGGGTCTGAGTAAAAGACACTAGGTGTGGACAAGTCAAACACTTCATCTACTCCAAAGTACTCTTGAAATCCTAGACCAACTTTAGTTCTTGTAGACATAGAGCTATCGATCAAATTTTTTAAGTTCTTGGAAGATTCCTTCCATTTTTCAAATCTAGCTAATGTCGCTTCAAACTTAACTTCCCATTCTTTCTTTTCTTTTTGTGCCTGATCATGTAATTTTTCAGTATAACTCAGTGTGTTAGTGGTGTTTTCTAGATTAGCAGATAAAACCCTAATCTTTTCTTCTAATGCAATCTGAGTTTTATGGTACCAATCTTTTTGTGATTCTAATGTTTTAACAGCATGCTGATATGCCTGAACTTTAATGTAACAATCATTATACAATCTATCAAGATTATTATACATATGATTAAGATCATTAATCTTAGAATCACAACCAAGGGGACAATTTTGTACCTTAGGAGAAATCCCCATCATAGCAAACTCAGCAGCAGCATCAGAAGCATCAGCACTATCAGCATGAAGTCCAGCCATCATCCCATATACCTTCTCAACTTCACCAGTCTTGTTTTCTGCTGTATGATCCGACCAATTTACCATGGAATCAACTGAGACCAAAGCTTTTGGTTCGTCTGACTTAACTTCT
Source organism: Tanacetum coccineum (assembly GCA_026074375.1). Lineage (NCBI taxonomy): Eukaryota > Viridiplantae > Streptophyta > Magnoliopsida > Asterales > Asteraceae > Tanacetum > Tanacetum coccineum. Next base: position 17,655 of record BQNB010084608.1, on the reverse strand, counting down.
GTGACCTTAAAAGCAGAATACCTAGCCTTATCATCAACTGTCTTCACATTACACTCCCTAGCAAAATGTCCCAATTGAAGACATTTGTAACACCTAACTTTCCTTCTGTCAAATCTGGCAGGTTGCTGATTGTTGTAGTTCATCTTTCGTCCTGCCTTCTTTTCAAACCTGTTAATCCTCAAGGAGAGCATAGCCATTTGCCACTTTAAGTCCATTTCTTCCATCTCCAACTGATCAACCTGGTCAAAGTCTTCATAGATCATATCTTGATCTTGTTCATTCTCAGCAACAAAATAATGCAAAACACATTCCATTATGTTCTCAGAACGACCAGATGTCTAAGAAACTGATGGAACAAAACTCTGCAAATCAGAATATATAAGCTTTGAACCAGAGCTGGCAGCTCCAATGAAAGCAGAATGAGTGGGAGCAGCAGCAGCTTTCACACCATAACTATGACCAATTCTGACATCAAGTTCAAGTGACCTTAGTTTGTTATACAGGTCATCAAAGCTCATTGATTCAAGACCACCTCTTGTTTTTAATGCCAAGGCAACTTGTGACCACGAAGAGGGAAGTGCTCTTAGAAACTTCAGGTTGATGTCATCATTGTCTGGCCTTGCCTGCACTTGATTCAACTGGCTCAGAATCTTCTGAAACCTGTCATAACCCTTGTGTAGGCCTTCTTCTTCTGTCACAGAGAATTCTGTAAACTGCTGTTTGAGCATGGTCTTCCTCATCTTCTTTGATTCTTCATTCCCACCAAACCTAGCCTTAACTGCCATCCAAATATCCCTTGCATCATCATAATGATGAAAATTGGGCATATGATCTTCAGGTAGAGCCTGAAGCAACAAGGTTCTCACCTTATTCTCCCTTTGTACAGCAACATGCTCATCAAGAGAGACAGGAGGATGAACAATTGTATTTCCTTTCGCATCTTTTCCCAACCTCTTTGGACTGTTCCCTTGCTGAACAATCCTCCAAAGATTATGATCAGCATTCTGTATCCAGTACTCCATCTTCATAGCCCATATCTCATATTTGTCCTTCTCCAGATAAGGAAATTTTGCATTGTTGGCAGAGATAGAGGCTGTTTGGAACTGTTGAAACTGTTGTGACTGGACATTATTAGGGTACTGCTGACCAGTTTGGTTGGTCTGAGTAGGTTGAGTCTGTTGAAAGTGAACAGCAGGTTGTGAGAAGATAGATTGATTTGGTTGTGGGAAAGCAGGTTGTGAGAAAGCAGGTTGTGAGAAAGTAGGCATTGGTTGTGAGGGTTCAGGTATGAATGATTCCGAGGTATCATCTTGAGTGAATGACGGTGAAGCAGATGGATTAGGGTTAGGATAAGTGAATGTTGATTGAGTAGGTATAGAAGGCATGGGTGACTGTGTAGTTAAGTAAGGCATGGCTTCTGACATAACTCAAGATTATAGAAACAAAGTTTTGATGTGGAAAAATCGTGATTCCATTCTTTATCAGCAGGCACTCTCCAGGCACTGATACACTTGTTAGGATCTTGTACTAGATATGATTCTTCTAGCCTTTTGTGGTTGTATCGTACTTTATGTAATCACAAGCACATACGTGAAGACTCCTAGCAAATGTTTAGCGCAGAAACAAACAATTCAATAAAGTAAGAACAACTGTATTAACAACTATCCTACTAAGGATCTTCCTATTATAATAAATGTGTTTTTTCTAATTTCCCAAGCGAAGCAATCCCTAATGCTAAAGTTTCTTTTATAGAGAAGAAACCCTAAATTGGGTCAACAAGAAAACTAAAATATCGTAAGAGATATACATCAATATCAATTCTCTTACCTAATTTATCTCCATTCCATATTATTGGAGATAATAACTAGAATAAACTATAATTCCCTTAATTTACCTAGTACTCTATAATAACAAACAGCAGACTTCTATCACGTCAGCAGGAACGCGAACATGACCAGCAGAAACAAAATCAGCCAGGAATGTCTACCTTGAAACATAGCAGCAAGGAATCGACTTAAGCTACAGCAAGAAACGAAACATCTCTAACACAGAAACGACACTTAGTCGTTTTGTAAATTTTGTCCCGAACATTTAATACGCCCAAATCTTAAATATTGACGTCTGTGCTCTCCACAATTGACCCCAATGTATCTTGGCACTTGGCAAGCCATCGTGACCTATTGACCTGAGAAAAAAACAATGCTTAAAACGTCAACATAAAGATGGTGAATTCATAGTTCTATGTAAATCAATAGTCTAGGATCGCAAGATTTCCCAATGTAAAAATTAAGCAACAGTTGCAAACCATCCATAGACATTAATACTTTTCCTAAGCTAATGACACTGGTACTCGACATATAGAAAGCAATAAATAGTCAATAAAATGACCCCTGATGATGTTCCTAACCAGCAACATCCCAAATGCCGACAATGGTATAATCGTTTGTTGTCCGGCAACCCGGCACATGTGAGCCATACTTCACCTAAAACAGGGATATCAATCCAAATAGATATCTACAAAATTTTTATCCCCAAATAGATACTATTTAAAATACATTCGCATAGCTCACAATCACACAATGTAATTCCCAATCACATCTATGCAATTAACAGTTCATGATCATGGACATAAAAGGGGTTATGGTAACTTAGGCAAACACGTAATCATGGCATAAAATGTACACTTGCGTCCAGTTTGTAAAACAAAGCATGTTCTCACCCCAAGGATGTAAATCATTTAAATAATTGTAAAGCATGGGGCTATGAACTCACCTTAGCAGGTAGTTCTCTGAATGATAATAAATATCCAAGTAAGCAGTGAATCACACCGTCAAGTACCTAAGTAAGTACGGTCAAGTCTTAGTCTACATATTTAGGCTAACGACTCAAAGTATAAACTATAACAATTTCTAGTTTATATATATTATTATCACTTGTGTGGTGGTGTACACGTTTATTGTATTCGTTTTCCTCGTTTGCTCTTGGGAAGGTGTACAACTATATACTCTTTAGTTTACAAGGTGTTTAAGTATTAATAATAAATACACTTATTTATCATTCGCGTGACTTTAGTTATATAAGTATCCGTATTATATCGCGATTTGTCCGATACCATAAGTGTTTATTTAAATCACTTAATTATATAAAATACCCTTAGGTTTTCGTTATTGGCAAAAACAGTCCTTATAGTTTAAAATAGAATATTTACCGTTTACACCCCTGAGTTTCCATATTGCTACGTTTAGTCCCTCTATTTCACAAAAATTACATTTTTGGTTCTTATGAGTTTCAAACAGTCCCTCAAGTTCAGGAATGCCAAGAACAGTATTATTAACATACTAGCAGTATTAACAATATGCTAGCAGTACAAACTCTGCTAGCAGTACTAACCCTTAAGCCTGGCAGTATTAACTTCTGCTAGCAGTACTAACCCTGCTAGCAGTACTAACTCCCGCTAACTTATTTCGACATATCCCAAACAACCCTAGTTCGCATATACTATAGTGTACACATCCTTTATTGAGCAAGACGAGTTGTTAAGTATTATGATACGTGACATGAAAGTGTTTCCGTTTCCAAACAAGTTGTCAAACCTCTCGGTTAAATATTTTACGTGTGCATGTCATATTTAAACATTCATGCTTATACACAAGATCTTTGTTACGTGCCTTATGGCTTTTGGTTCACCACACAAGTCTATATATGTTGTATATTGTAAGACGTGGACATGGGTTGTGTCATGCTAGGCACGACCCATGTTTAGCTTGTTAACACATAATAACCGTGCCTTATGACACATGAAGCAAACATGAAACTTGAATATGACGTAGGCTAAGACACTTACAAGGGTCCTAGCTTCTTGAACGTGTGTGTATGCGAGCAATGTGGCGACCCACGTGTGTAAAACACGATCAATAACCAAACCCTAAGCTTCAAAGCTTTGTAGATACCCAACCCTAGCTCGTGTAAACCTTTTTATAAACTTGTATGACAACTAGAAGTGTTTGTGGGTTCGAATGAGATCAAGGGAGGTGTTTGTTTGCGGTTTGAAGCTCGAACACAAGAAATAAATATGGGTGTAGTTGTTTGAGAGTGCTTAGGGTGTATGCGAGTTGTAAGAGTGTAGAATGGTGAGAGTATGTGTGTATTTATAGGATAAGAAGCTAGTTAACTCTCTTGGTTTCACAAACAACCCACACCGAACCAATTTGTGCCCTAGGAGGTGGTTTTTGAAGTTTTCTAGTTACCCACACATGGTTTTGTTAAACCATCATAGTACAATTCTTAATTAGGGGATTTTGGTACAAGATTTGCTAAGATTATGAAAATCTTATGAATTATGCACATACATGCATGTAATCGGCACCCAAGGGAGAAAGAAAGGAAATTTGGGTATTATCCAATGTGTATTAAGTTAAGTGGGAACATTAAGGACACCTCTTAATTAGTTAGGAGATGTACAAGTACTTTAGGATCATTAGGAGATTTTTACTAGCTAGAAATCCACATGGGACGATTTGTTTATGGTGATAAACAAATTTTATTCGCCCTTTTAACTTGTACACAAAATAATTATACAAATTTGGTGTTTACGGGTTAAAAGTGAGTAGTGGTTTAAGTCTAGGTAAGTCTAAGTATTTCCGGGGTGTGTCCAAATGTATTTGTTTGCGAATCGTAACCCTTTTTACGTGACCAATAAATACACAATTCGTAAAGTTACATAATTATCTTTTTAATAATTATTTCTTACTTGATTGATGTAACCCTTAATTTATATGACGACCGTTTACATTCATGGATTATTTGTAGTCTACGTGATTTATCTTAAAAGTAAATATTTAAAAGTAAACGCGTATCGGGCTAAAATAAATAGTGATCATTAATAGAGTCGTACAATGACACGAAAATGAGTTAAAAGTTGAGGGTCCGTTTTGTATTTTTTTTTTACTTTGGGCAACATTTTGGGATTAATTTCCCCCCCCACTTTTTGGGCCAGATTTTGCACTGTTTTGGGCTAATGTTGTGGCCCGCTTTTTGTGGCACTGTTTTTAGCATTTAGCGTGATGCATATTGATATATTGTATAATAGAATAGAACATGCAAAAAAAACCGCGCGTTGTGGCGAGGCTAATTTTTTCTCGAATATTTTTTTTACATTTTGGGGGTTTTTTTTTTGGACGATGCGTTATGGCGGGGCTAATTTTTAATATTTTCTTTTTTTGTATGATTCGGGGAATTTTTTTTTGCGTTGGGACATGATAATTTTTTTCTCCAAATTTTTCTTTTTTTGGGCACGGTTTTGTAAATTTTTTTACGGGAATTTTTGTGTCAGAATATCGTATATTTAAAATAGTTTAAAAGAGTGAGGGTATCAGTTTTGTATAGAATAGAACATGCAAAAGAACCCGCGCGTTGCGGCGAGGCTAATTTTTTCTCGAATATTTTTTTTACATTTTGGGGGTTTTTTTTTTGGACGATGCGTTATGGCGGGGCTAATTTTTAATATTTTCTTTTTTTGTATGATTCGGGGAATTTTTTTTTGCGTTGGGACATGCTAATTTTTTCCCAAATATTTTCTTTTTTTGGGACGGTTTTGTAAATTTTTTTACGGGAATTTTTGTGTAAGAAAATCGTAAATAGTTAAAAGTTGAGGGACCGTTTTGTATTTTTTTTACTTTGGGCCAGATTTCAGGTTAATTTTGGGCTAGTTTTTTTTTTTACTTTGGGCCAGATTTTGGGCCAGATTTTATGCGAATTTTAGGCTAGTTTGTCGACAAATATGTATATTAGTAATAATTTTTTTTATATGGCTTATGTGTTGGGCCTCATGTTTAAAGTGTTGTTTTTTTTTGCTATATGGTTTTTTTTAATATAATGGGTTGTACATTTGTGACTATATCAATTATTTTAAAGTTATTAGGTATCGAAGATGTTTCCGCGAGTATTTTTTTTATCTGAATAAATCGGAACTTTTTTAATATTTTTTTTCCCTCCTACTTTGTGCATACAAATTTTTAAAAATAAATAACAAAAACAAAATAATTAAAAAAAAAAAAATCGGGCTGACCCAAAATGAGAGCCCATTACTGTAGCAAGTTAGGCCCGAAATCAAAACGACTTCGTTTTTGTCCGTAAATGTGTATATTTATAATGTCATCTTCTAATACTTTTAAACTTTTTGTTTTACTGTAGATGCGAGTTAGGTTCAAACTATAGTCAATACAATATCATGATTGCGTGTGTCTAACAAAATTATGACGTTACTTCGTGTCATTGACAGCTTTACAATAATAGAAGTATGATTTGAAATAAAATACTTTTAGAATATTCCAAGCTCCTGCATAGTGACCGTTCATTCTTACTACGGAGTACATGTTTCCAATTACTTTGGAAAACCTAATTAGAGTTTTCAATAACACCCTTGTAGTTGTCACATATGCAAAACCGAACCCTTAGAAATATTGGCAACGTTTCTTAAACTAAAATCATGTTTACACGACTTGCATGATAAAATATTTTGTTTTGTCTTGTTATCTTTGTCCCATTGTGACGGCTTTTTAACAAGCAAAAGAACCCGCGCGTTGCGGCGGGGCTAATTTTTTCCCGAATAATTTTTTTTTACGTTTCGGGGGGTTTTTTTTGGGCGATGCGTTATGGCGGGGCTAATTTTTAATATTTTCTTTTTTTGTATGATTCGGGGAAAAAAACTTTGCGTTGGGACGGGCTAATTTTTTCCCGAATATTTTCTTTTTTTGGGACGGTTCGATATCCTTTTTTTAGGCCGATGAATGTAAAAAAGTTGTGAACAATAAAAACTTGACGTGTTTTTTTTGTTAATTTTTTTACGGGATTTTTTTTATAAGAAAATCGTAAATAGTTAAAAGTTGAGGGACCTTTTTTTTTTTTTACTTTGGGCCAGATTTTAGGCTATTTTTGGATTATTTTTTTTTGGCTAATTTTTTCCCGGATATTTCCTTTTTTTGTACGATTCGGGAATTTTTTTTTTACGTTGGGACGGGTTAATTGTTTCCCGAATATTTTCTTTTTTTGGGACGGTTCGATATCTTTTTTTTGGGCCGATGAATGTAAAAAAGTTGTGAACAATAAAAACACAAAATAGGAAAAAATAATACAAAAGTACTGATTTATTAAGATCAAAAAATACCCACGACATGACGCCTAACACATAAGCCCGTATAAAAAAAACTATTCAACATGAGACCGGAAAAATAAACCCGCACAAAATAAACAAATTAAAAAAAAATTAACGCCTCGCATCAATTAACGCCCCGCATCAACGCGCGAGCAATCATGCTTAACACGTATTTACTCAAATCTCATACAAAAAATAACCCAAATAGCAAAAAAAACCTTTAAACATAAGGCCCAACAAATAAGCCCATTTGGGCCGGCCCATTTGACAATCTTTTTTTTTTGTTTTTCTTTTTCTTTAACTTGGCAACTTTAAAAAAAATTGTTTGGCACAAAATAGAAAACAAAATTACAAAAGTATTTATTTATTCAGATCAAAAAATATCCGCGACATGAGACCAAACACATAAGCCCATATAAAAAAAACAAACTATTAAACAAGAGACCGAAAAAATAAACCCGCACAAATTAACATAAAAAAAATTGCTCGGCACAAAATAGGAAAAATTATTACCTCTCAGTACTGATTCTTTATTCAGACTATATAAAAATACCCACGACATGACGCCTAACACATAAGCCCAAATAAAAAAACAAACTATTAAACATGGGACCGGAAAAATAAACCCGCACAAAATTTAAAAAAAATAAAAACTTAACGCCTCGCATCAACGCGCGAACAATAATGCTTAACACATATTTACTCAAATCTCATAAAATTATATTAAAAAAAACCCAAATAGCCAAAAAAAACAAACATTTAAACATGAGGCCCAACAAATAAGCTCATATAAGAAAAAAACCAAAATATTAAACATGAGATCGAAAAAATAAACCAGCAAAAAAAAAATTAACGCCCCGCAGCATCGCGCGGGCAATCACGCTTGTAATACACAAGAATTATTGGCAAAGTTATTGAGTCACTTGGGTGTTACGGGTACAAATTCTTTGGCACAAACCCATAACAGTAGCACACCTAGTTAATCACTAATTACTGGTTGTTTACCATGAGCTTTAATTTACATTTTTTTTTTTCATTTTGTTGATTATTAATCTGATGTGTGTATAACTAAATGTCTAACTTAATAGTTATGCATACGCTTAGCTTGAGACGAAACTATAGTTCTAAAGAAAATCGAGATGTAAACACAAAATGTTTGTTCTAATAGTAGTTGGTGACTGATAACGTATAGTATGAGCACCAAGCTTATTGGGCTTAGTTCATAATATACGTATATGGTCTCATATGGCCCTATATACAGACAAAAAGACTGACCGCTAAGCCTAACAAGGGTCATGCTCCGGATATTCCAAAGACGCACGTGAGTGTCTTCAAAGCCGCACCTGTTGCATCTCCGCGGACAAACACTGACCGCGGAAGAACACTCGCGTCCGCAAACACGATTACACGTGGACCCTTGCCCGACAAGGGACCCACTCCGGCTACCAACAGTTACAAGCGAAATACTAGGAAACCCTAGTATTGGGCTTGCCTATAAATAGGGGCCATCTCACACCCCAAAAAGGTACATTCTGTCTAATCATTAATACACACATACTCTGACATTCTCTGACAAACATGTGTACTTACTCTCACGTCGGAGCTTAATCGCGGGGTCCGCCCTGCGATAAGACTAACGGTTTACTCTCATTTGTGCAGATTATCTCTTCATCACTTGGATTAGTGCAAGATCTACGTCACAACCCATTTATTGGCCCAGCCCAATAAATAATATAGACCCATATTCACCCCCATACACGGTTTTTGTACTAACATAAAGCGTATTGGATTCGTAACAAGAAGGTAGGGGGTGTTTACTTTTCCCTTATTGCCTCTTAATTGGGAAGAATGCAGGTCCAATGTTTTTAATCTCTCTTAGGTGGTGTTTTTTTTTCTATTAATCTTTCTTATTTGGTGAGTGGTAGGCCCAAACACTTTAATTCATCTTATTTCATACACACACAAAAACCTCCCTTCACCCATTAAGAGGCTAAATAAGACATTCTAACACAAACCACTTAATTCATATAAAAAAAACAATTGGTAGATACACAAATACCTCTCTCTCCAATTAAGAGGCATTAACACATGTCTCTTAATTTAGTAAACAAACCCTAAGTAACTTCTGCACAGTTTATGTATTCTTAAAGCCCTGATATTTTTTATTTGTAACTTTATAGACCTACAGTAGCGTCGTCTGCTATCCAGTAAGAAATAAATGGAAACAATTGTGGTTCAAGTTGGTAAAAATTGAAGTATAATTGGAGAGTGGGTCACTCTATGATTGGTTATAATTATTTGTCAAAGATTTGGAGAAAAACACCGTTGGCTCGCGAGTATATTTCCACTCGTTTTTAATATTTTACTTCAAAGTATACATATCGCTCTTTCGACATGACATCAATTCACAACTTTATCTTTGCAAGAAATATTTCGAGTCACAATATCTATATCAAATTAATCATAGAAGGTTACAAGTTTGGGCTAATGACTTAAAAAATCATTTAACTTGATAATTTTTGTTTTTTTGTGTAGCCATCTTTTTTCTTTCCTATTCTATCATCAAACTTTCAAAAGTCGATCAATGTGTGTATTTTGTAACCATTTTTTCGAAGGTTAAAATGGTTATTTTACACGACAAAATGGTCACAAAATACACACAATGATCGACTTTTGAAAGTTTGATGACAAAATAGGAAAAAATAAAGATGGCTACACACAAAGACAAAAAGTGTCAAGTTTGATGATTTTTTAAGTCATTAACCCTACAAGTTTCTCGAGATTAACATACGAAGGTTTTAGCTAGCGTAACTTCACTGATGCAGAAATAGTTGTTGATCAATTTGCTACAGTATAATAAAAGTTTTGAAGTCCACTAGGATCACGATGTTATAAAAAGTTGAAGAAAACATATTTCTTAAAAGGAACACGATATGTCATGTTTAGATTGTTGTGAGTAAAGATTTGATTTAAAAAAAATGCAAATATCATACAATGATGACTCATTTTTTCTTTCCCACTCACAACAACCTTAATATTACGTATCATGTTTATTTTGAACTTTAAAGAATCCTTCTAAGTCCAAAACTGCCTCCCAATCCAACAAGTGTCATTTATTTTTTGGGAGATGATTTGTACACTATTTTTTTGCGATCCACCACTAAATTGCACTGGGTGATGCACACAATATA
>BQNB010084607.1:1919-28702 GCA_026074375.1 Tanacetum coccineum | reverse complement strand
TCAATTAGTCAAAACGCAGAACCAAAACGCAGAACCAAAACATAGAACCAAAATGCAACCTTTGATAAACCAAAACGCATGAAGCAAAACGTAGGAGACAAAACGCAGCTCCTAATAAGGCAAAATGCAGTACATTTTTCCTTTACAAAATGACAAAACGCAGTGTCCTTTTCTGACAAAACGCAGGAGGCAAAACGCAACCAAGAATATGCTAGTGAGACAAAACCCAGTCAAGAAAATACAAACTTTTTCACCTAAAAATCACCCTTTTGAACGTTTCTGCTTAGTTTCTTTTGCACAACTTGATCCTAGAAGGCTATAACAACTATAAAAACACTAAATTTAACATCACAAATGTGAGAATCAAAGAGTGTCAAGAATAAAACCATAAACCTTCAAAAACCAAACTTTTGATCTAAACTAACCAAGAAAACGCACACACAATCTAGCTAATCATCCCATGAGTTCTGATACCAATTGTAGGATATTGGATATCATAACACAATGAATGATCTAGGGGTTGGCTAATTAAACTTAAAGAGAGAAAGTGAGTTCTAGTGAGAGAAACCACACTTTATGTGTGTGTATTATAAAATGATCAACCAACCCCTTCCCATGGCTGGAAAGGGGGTATAAATACAAGAGTTTGATGCCCCTAAGTGGGATATGGAGTGGGCTAACAAGTGGGTAAAGACCCGGCCCAACACCATACGTCATACGATAATTAAACGATTAATGTTAAGGCTACGAGCTAATCTATGCTAGACATTACACGGGGTGACCGAGTCTTTTACATGGATTTTCTAATATCTAACATTGGCACTTCAGATGAAATTTGAGACACTTCAGGTACCTCAAACTACTTGTAGAACTTTTTCCATTCGCCTAAGAGATTAGGACGACCCTCATAATGATGATGCTCCTAAGGGGGAGAATAGTGCAAAGTGGCAGAAGACATCTGAGTACAAAGCATATGTGACTGTAGAGTCGTCTGGACAGGTTAATGAAAGTGAACAAAGTCCATCATCTTCAGGTAATCAAGAGCAAGTTGATGATTATGATTTTTGGACTGAGTCGTATGCTTCAGATGATGATGAAATACCGACGAAGCAAGTATCACAAGACATTATGGAAGAAGTGTCACTGACTATTAATGAGGCAGAGCTAAAGAAAATTGCTGATGAGATATTGAGACAAAGATGTACTTCAAGAGATGAGCATCAATATCATATTGATCAGATGAAGAATTTCTTGAAAAGTGACATTGTTTGGGAAAGCAGAAAAGAAATTCTTGCATCTCCACATCCACGAAAGACCACACCTCTAGTTCAAAGCTGTTAGAGAGATCCTGAAGCTCCAGCATTGTCTCTGATAAATCAAGATCTTTTGTATTTGAAGAAAGGAAATTCAGGTCCTGAGAAGATAGTGTTGTCACTTCACAAGTTTCCTGCAATTATTTTCAATGATGTTGATATCGAAGAACAGACTTCCAGATGGGTGAATAAGTGTGTAAAGAAATTTAATCCTTATGCTCGGTATGGTGTTGAACATTGGAAGAATCCTCATGCAAAGATCTTCTACATAAAGAGGCAGAAAGAGCCTGGAAAACCAAAGGAAGTTGTGTATTCGAATTCAAAGATCATTCAAGTTATCAAGACGTACTGGGAACTGGGCCATGAACACAAGTTCATCACAGAGATAGTTGCAAGAAGAGCCAGTGAGTGCATAGTGTCAATTACCGAGTCTGATTACAAGAATCTCAATAAGAATGATATTGAGGATATCTACTTGCTGATCATGAATGGAAAGGTACCTGATTATGCAGAAACAGGTCTGCTGTGGTCTTTATCAATTTTTATCAGAAGCTCAGTGATATGGGATAGAGTGCAGGACTTTCAACTTAGAATAAAAAGCTATCAACAGAAGGTTAATCTTACTGCACCAACAATATCTTTCCCAGGAATTGAAAAACACAAAATGTTCTCTATCATCTATGAGCCCGTGCATGGAATAATATACAAGAATAACAAGAAAGAGAAAAGGGTGATGAGACATTCAAAGATTCTCATAAATTTATTTGATGCCACACGAAACAGAGTATTAGAAAGGTCAAAAGGTTACAATAATGATGTTAATTGTGCCTAAAACAAAGAGAACTTACCGAAGATGAGGTTTGAGTAATTGAAAAAGTTTGAGAGAAGAAATTGGAAGTAGATGAAGTATCGCACCCCAGATGAGAAGATGGAGATGGTAAGTTAAATGGAAGAACCACTTGGACAGCGAAGGGATGCCCAGAAAATTTGACCCATAGTTGGAGAATTGTTAGTTCAAGAAAAGTGTCACTTAGTGTTTTATTATATTAGTAATTAGTCTTTAATTTTGTGGTTTTTAAGATAATGTACTTGTAATAAATATTATTATGCTAAAAGTAAGAAATAGCATAATTATTAAAGTCTAGGGACTAGAAGTGAAACATTAGAAAAATAAAGGAAGGGAAGCTTCCTTTCTTCTCCTATAAATACCCCTCTTAATCACCATTAGGGGTTTAAGCCTTGTAATAATCTTTTCCTTTTTCCCTCCATTTTATAATATTTAAAAATTAAATACTTGCCTTCCTCTACTATTCTCTCTAAGCTTTCATTGATGATCATGTATGATTCAAGATAAACAAGACCTATCAAGATGATTATATTATTTTTGAAAATAAACACCCAAGAAATAAGATTTCTCTTATTTTAACACATAAGAGCACTGACATCTCATACACTTAATGGAATATAGGAAGCACGGGTTTGTGAAGAGACCCAAACGTAATCACAACCTTTGCATGGTCCAGTAGAACCAGCCCGAGAATAATTATCATTGAGACTGGCCAGATTTGTTAGTTATTTAGTTGAATACTTGCCGGTTAAGTTGATGACCCAGTGATGTCAATCTCGAAATAATAGCAAGCCATTTTTTTTTGCATGTTTAAAAGCTTTTGAACTTTGCTCGATAACTCATTACAGCCTTTATCATTAATTAAATGGCATATCTAAGGCATTAAATGTTATCGATTTTCAAAAGACATGCCAGATATACATATTTTTATATTTTTCTAGTTTTTTAATTTTTAATTTTCTTTTTGAAAAACTTATATAAAAGAAAAATATTTTTGTGTTGTTATGTTTTTTTATGTACATATGATACAGGATATACCGCGAGTAACCACCTTTACTCGTCCTCTTCCTCTGTTAGATATTTTAGCATTTTCGGAGACATACTTCTCATTCCTAGCTTCTTGATCAAGAAATTGAATCTTTCTCTTGGCAAGGGTTTGGTAAAGATGTCAGCCAGTTGATATTCCATCCGAACAAAGTAGAGTTCCATATATCTATCTCCACTCTGCTCTTTTATAAAATGATATTTTACATCAATGTTCGTTAGCTCTTGAAGTTTGAACGTTGTTACAAGCATAGAGCTATCACACTTTTGTGTTTCGGCTGTATCCAGGAATCTTATTGAATTAAAACCATAATCTTTAGTTGTGAACACATCCATAGGATTTAAGCATACACCCAGAAAAGGCAATTTATTATCCCCTTTATTTGATATCATAAGTTCCTCTTATTGCTTATTTGAAGACCAGCTAACAATTTTATCACCTTAGAATTGAGCACTTCCTGATGTACTGCGTCTAGTGTCCTCACACCCTGCGTGATCTGCATCTGCATATGCTGTCAGAGACATACCGGTATCCTTTGAGTACCATAGACCCATGTTAATGGTTCCATTTAGGTATCGAAAGATCTATTTAACTGCATTTAAGTGCTTTTTGGTAGACTTTGCCTGATACCAGGCACATAAGGAGACAGTATAAATAAGGTCTGGTCTACTAGATGTCAGATACATAAGGGATCCAATCATGCCATGGTAAAGTGTAGCATCAACTGGTTTCCCCTGTATATCTTCATCTAGTTTACTCTTTTCTACCATAGGTATGTCTACAAAATCACTAGTTAGCATACCATATTTTTTAATAATTTCAGAAGCATAATTAGATTGGTTTATAAAGATGCCTTTGGGACTGGTTTAGAAAATAAATTTGTAATCCTAAAAAGAATGACATATCCCCCGTCATTGACATCTTGAACTAGTAACACTGTTAAGCAAACCCATTACACATGGCAGTAATTAGTGGATGCAAATATATAACTCATACAACATAAATTTTGTAACAGTAATAAGTCATTCCCAGATTTCCATATGAAGAACGTTGGATCAACTACACCTTTAGAGAAATGTTGTCAGATTAGGAAGCTTGACAGCATGTCGTACCATGCACGTGGTGCTTGTTTGAGTCCGTAGAGGGCCTTTTTCAGCTTGTGCACATGCAATGGGTTATCTTGACCAACAAATCCTTCTAGTTGAGAAACGTAGACCTCTTCTTCGAGCTCGCCATTAAAGAAAGCTGTTTTGACGTCCATTTGGTAGATCGTCATATTCTTATAAGCGGCATTTGCTATGAAGTTACGGATGGCCTCTATTCTAGCAACCAGTGCAAATGATTCCTCAAAATCGATTCCCTCTTCTTGCTTGAATCCTTAAGCAACTAGTCTAACCTTATTTTTTGGTACCCTACCAAATTCATGCATCTTGACCTTATAAATTCACTTTAGTTTGATTAATAACACTTTATCTAGACACGGCAGCAATTCCTAAACTTTTAGTCTTTGAAATTCATGAATTTCTTCTTGCATTGCATCGATCCATGATCGTTCGGCCATTGCTTGTTTGAAATTCTTTGGTTCTACCGAAGTTAGGAAGGCATCAAAATAACACCACATGGATTAGTTGTAGTTACAATACTCGTAGAGACAGAGTCGAGTAGGATCTCCGAAATTCCATGTTTGCAATATGGATGATCCTTATCCATTTACCAAGTTGTATCAAATGAGTGTAGATTTGTCTCACATGTCGATGATTACTCCTTGAGAGTCGAATTCTTCAGAAGAGATTTATGAAGTTGATCATCATAAAAAATTGGTGTTTTTTGAGATTTCTTCAAAACCTTGAGAAATGTTTGGAGAAATGATCTTGTTCTTAGTGTTGATGGAATACTTGTTGGATGGAGCATCCTGTCAATGGAAGTTGACACAAGAGAATCGGCTACAACCACAGCTCTTGGAGCAGTACTTCTTGAACTGGAGTAACAGCAATTGATGGAGGATTAAAAGCATCGAACATAGGTTGAAACAAGTGATCCCAATCATCTTTGTTTGGTGGAATACATGGTTGTTGAGAAACAGTATTTGGAACGAGTCCTGAACTGGGTGTTGCAGGAGTCATAGAATGAAGCCCGAGTCCTGAACTAAATTGTTCAGATGCCATAGCTATCAGCTCATCAAATGTCACATGAATTGTTTCTATAATTTTTTGGGTTCTTTTGTTGTAGATTCTGAACGCTTTCTTACGGGCGGCGTAACCAACTAAAATACATGTCAGCAATTGCAATCTAATTACCCAGGTCATCATTGTCATTGTAGGATTAAAGTACAACAAAGACCTGAAAGAATGATAAATCCAGTTCTTATCTTGCATAAGCTCATATGGAGTTTTGTTGTAGCGAAGGCAGATTAAAGAATGGTTTTTGGTGTAACAGGCTGTATTGTCTGCTTTGGCCCATAAAAATAATGGAGCTTTAGAAAATGTTATAACCCGGAATCACCTTCACTTTACCATTTGGACAAGAAAAATAGAAAGGAGATATGAAAGAATTTTAGAGAGAGAAACAAGAGAGAGAAAGTACAGAGAAAATAAGAGAATGGTTGATTAAGCAAATGTATGAAAAATACAAATGAACCAACACCCTCTCCACACTTAGAGAGGGGTATTTATATCCTAAACCATGGGTCGGCCATCTTGGGCTTTGTTAGGCCGAATGGTGTTTAACTTGGGCCGGGCTCGGAATTACAATGGACCTTAGTCCAGAACTAGTACAAGATTAGATTGCGTTCACGAGCCTGTTTTCCCTTCTAGCCTATTACAACATACATGAGATAAAGACCGAGATTGATAATATTATTTGAGGCTAACAATCTCCCCCTAAGCTTGGTTTCTGAGAGATTCCAAGCTTTCATGTTAAACTCATTATCTTAAGGCCAACAATCTCTCTTGAAGCGAGGCTTCCTGTAGATTTTGACCTTCCATGTTCATAGACATATTTGAGAATAACAATCTCCCCTAATGTGTGGTCTTCGAATTTCTGAGGTAAGATCTTGAATATTGCTTCCTTGGACTTGTTGAGATTGTTTTGTCATTAAGTTCTTGAGTCTTTGGTCTTTATCATGTTTTAGGCTTGTTCCTTCATGCTTTGTGATCTTTGATCTTGAGCCTTTGTCATTGTCTTTCGACTTTGTCTTTACGTCTAAGATCTTTAAATATTTATCCTTTAGTCTTGATTGTCTTTGCCACCTTGAGATTTTCTGTCTTGACCAACATGCTCATACTTTGCATCTTCTTAAAAGCTCTCTAATAATCTCCCTTGAAGCTTGATTTTTGAGGAGTTATCTTTAATATCAAAGTATGCAGAAGTCTTTGTCTTTAATTCTTAAGATTTCTTGATTCTTGAATCTTGATGCTTATAGTATGTCTTTGTAGCTTGAGCATGAGTATGTGGTAATGAATCAGACCCTGCTAGAATGAGGCTGCAACACCGTCGTTTCTACCTGCATTTAAATGTTAGTGATAAATAGCAGATATGGATGAATATGGCTTTGTCATTCGTCGAGATTCGGTTGCATTAACCTTTGGTTTCATAAGGACCATTTTACAGTATAAATACTATACCTATGATCAGGTAGGTTCAATTTAGAAGAACCTCCTTGACATGGTTTCCAACTTAAAGTTTTAGATCCTCTAGTGCGTATGCATTAGATTCACCGTACTTGCTTGTTCTCAATATCGAAAAGTCTCAAAGCAGACAGTACGATATGAGTGAATCGGTTAGTTACTATCTTACAGACTGAGTCATCAATTTATTTACTAGAACAAGTTTGATTCACATGGAATCGCACAAATCATTTCTTTCTAGTTGACACAAGTTTGATTCATATAGAATCGCACAAGTCACCTACCGAGAGCTTGTTTGATGCTGGCTCAAGCAGGATTTCCATCTTCATGGTGAATACTTAAGTATCACTCGGATGTTCTGGAAAAATCACAAGGATAATGCGTAGGACTCTTGTTAACAGCTTGTGAACTTATTGGTGTTCAATAAGTGTTTGTCATGGAATGTGTCCTAATGAGATTTATTTTATTGATCTCTTCGCTCTAAACTCGTTTAGTGCATTTTGGTTTTAGTACTCGGAGGCTGGAGCATACTACCACCTATTCAATATCAACTAACTCGGAGTAAGAAAGTCAATAGAAGTCGTACGTGTGTATCTCTGTGACAAATGAGACAAGTTTTTGTTGAGAGAAACTTGAATGGCTGGGAAGGGTTGTATATTGCATCACTGGGTCCATGATGTCATTCTTTAATATCAGAATTCATCTTTGTGAAAACCGATAGATTATGTATTGACCCGGTTTCTGCCTAAGGTGTAGGGAGGGCTTCTTTCTTTTCACCCTTTATCCATACATTTCTTTTTCATTCTTCAACCCCTTCAATGCTTACCAAGACGTCATTACTAACACCTTGTTGTGATTGTTCCAGTGTTAGCTCAATCTTAGTCGGCATTATTCCCTTAAACTCATTCATCTCCAATCATACCTAAGGACTGCTATTTCTAACTATGAAGTGTCCTTGGGTAGATCCCTCCGGTTCTGGTTGGATCATAGGACTAGTACCTAACCTAACCACCTTATGACTTCAGAATCGTCATGAATTAAGATGTTGTTGGGTATGAGATTGTAAGAATAAAACCTTTTCCAAAGAGTATCAAGCACTTTGAGTCGATTAGATCACTTATTATTTTCAAGATCACATTTTAATTACATTTCTCCCCTTATTTTAAATACTAATTTACTTAGTTTTTGAAATACCTTATGATTAAAATTTGTCATGAAAATTCTATGGAGAAAACTTTTATACTTAGCATGAATTATATGGAACGTTAACTTGCTCCCTCTCAATTTTACATATGTTTGACACCAAAAAAATGATACCAAGTTGTAAAATAAATATAAAATTAAGGTTGAGCATTGTTGAGCACACAATTTTGAAAGATTATGAATTGTCATTGAAGAATTCTTGAAAAAAATTGTGCTCAACCACTAAAGCATCTTATAACAAACATTCTATTTAATTGTCATTATTATTATGGAGTTGTTATTAAGACTTTTTTTAATGTTTTGAATACATAAATATTGTCATGTTATGATGTATCCAAAATCATTAAAACCTTGTTTTTCGAAAAACTCCCCCTCAAACATTGACTTATTTTTAAAATGACACCAATTATAGAAGAATTGTCTTGTAAATCTTTATGAGGGATGTAGTGTTAAACACATAATTTTGAAAGATTATGAATTTTCATTGAGAAATTCTTGAAACATTGTGTTCAGCATTTTGAAAAACCAAATGTTAGAAGACTTCTCTTCTAACTTTAAGGATAAGTGCACTGAAACGTACACTCTCCTTTGTCGTTCGGGTCTGAGTTGCAATCTGAGAGCGATTATAAGTCATTAAGAAAAATTAGAAATGACATGTTTTGAAAGCATTTAAAACTCCTGTTCGAACTTCATTTACACGCCTGTGTCGATGTTAATCAACATTTCTAGGTACGTAAATGTTATCGATTCCAAGAGACATGTCGAGAAGATTCTTTTTGGAAGTTTTTTGAATTTTTTGATTTTCTATTTTCTTTTTGAAATTTTATGTTTTTATATTTGGTTTTATAAAAAATATTTACATGTTGACCTTAGCATTGTTATGTGATGGTGGAATAGTAATTCCAAATCTTGTCGTGATGTAGCTGTCTTGTGTGTTGGAGGAACAACTTTTGGAACCAGCTTTGAACTTGATTGTTCATTGATGTGGTTGTGAATTCCGAGTTATGATCAGAAGTAATTGCTTGTTCATCATATCAGAATTCCTTGAAGCCTTGGTTTCTGAGATATCAGTCTTTTCAGCAGCCAAACTCTAAGTCCTTCCTTTTTAGGATTAAAAGATGTACATGCACTTAAGTTAAGAGTACATGCACTGACATTAAGAGTTTTTTCGCATTCATATGGGTTAGTGATATCCTCATTTGAACCATTTGGGGGTTCAATGTCAAACTTGGTTCTGCTAGAGTCGAATATCTTTCCTGTAGGAATCTACCTAAGACCAACAGTTTTGAAAATTTTACCCGTCGGTTTCCACCTAAGACAAGATCTAGGAGTCATTGTTTTCTCATGCACAACGGAAGTCTTTTTTATTGAAAACCTATATCCTTTTGGGATCTGTCTTTCTGGTTTCTTTGCAACACTTGTTTACTCTACGGGTTTGTTTCTGTTCATTGTCTTATTGGATGAAACCTTAGCACGTGAGTTGACCTCATTCAGTAATTTCGTTACACAGATATCATGATTTGCATTAAAGATACATTTCTGACATGTCGAGCAAACAAAATGTTTAGAGTCAGAAAAATTTCTAGAATTCCTAGAGTGTTCTGCTATGGGCACAGTCTTTGTCGTGACGCAACTACTCTTAGATGTAGGCCAATTCCTAGACTTTTGGTTATTTATCCTAGGTTTTGGTTTGCTACCATTCTCTATGCTTTGTGATCTAGTAGAAGGCATCACACTAGGTCTTGAAGTCTTACCACTTTTTTGTGTCATTTTCTTAGCTTCCTCTAGGTAGTGATTATGAACCATGTCATTTAAGCTATACCTAGATGAGCCAGGTGCAATCATGTAATGAGGTTTTTCATAAGCAGATTCTTTCCCCTTAGGCAAATAATGTGTAGTGACTGGTTTTGACAAATCGTTTTTCACATCAACTTAGGAGGCAAATCATGGTTTTGAAACTCTAGGTCGTTCAGACTTAAACGTAGTCGGTTGTCTAACAACTGATTTGTTTCTATGTGGTTGTAAAACCGGTTTCCCTAAGATTGATGATTTTGCAAACTTAGTATTCATACTATTTCTTGTTAATTTTCTTAACTCATTTCTTAATGCTGGAATTGCAAATCCTTTTTCCTAAAGTTGAGCTTTGAACTCAGCATTTTGAGCAATCAAAGAAGTTATGTGTTTTATAGTCTTAGATCTCATTGTCTTGCTAGAATCAAACAGTTCTTTGTAATGCCGTTTCAAAGTCTCATTTTTCTTAAGTAATTTAGCCACTTTATGTTCTAATTTAATGTTTATTGTTTCAATTACATCTATGTCATGTTTAATCTTGGCTTCATTACTTTTTACTTTTGAAAATTGACCATGTTGCCCTTCTTTTAAAGCTTGATTTTGATATTTAAGTTTAAGATTAACACAATGTGCTTCCATTCTTAAAAAATCTTTTTGAAATTAGGCAGCGGTCTTTTTGAGACAAATATTTTCAGATTCAAGGGATTAATTTGATTGTTCAGTTGTTTGGTTAATTTAGCAGGCAAAGGACATGTGTCATGACATTGTTTAGCATTCTAGTCAACCTCTCCTTCATTATTGAATTCAGGTTGCTCAGTATGTTGTTGTCTTGTAACAAAGACATTGATTTCAATAGTCATTTGTACCTCAGCTATTGGCTCTTCATTATATATGGGTCTGATATCTGTATCATCAGCATGTGCATCATTCCCTAATTTGCTGCTTGTATCTTGCTCTTTTGATTTGTCCCACTCCTTTCTATGTCACCCAAATTAGCATCTAATGCTTTATACGTATCAACCATTTCCTCTATTGTCTGCATCTGTCTGTCATTGACCCGCTGTCATACTCTCGTTTATGTTGTGCTCTTTCATCAATTGACTTCTTAACAGATTCCATGTGGTAGATCAGTGTATCATGGAATTCTAGAATCTCAAGTTGAGTATATTGTAAAAAGTAGTTGTGTGCCATTACAACATATTCATCATCCAAATAAATCCGTAACTTGATGAACATTTGATGTGTTTCAAAAGCTTTAAATTTATAAGACTGAAAACACCGGATAATTATATGGAAACACACATGTAAAAGTATAACCCACGTATGTAGTATAATCTTTTCAGGTAAGACCAGGTCGTCCACAAGGATTAGAGTAGTGTTCAAATAACCAGAAAGAAAATAGACTTTAACAATTTTGAAAATAACTTTGTTTTACTAGTGATAAAAAGTATGACTACTCGGATAGTTGAAAAATAACTTATAAGTGTTGGAAATGATTTGACCATGACGATGGGACTTTAATTTATAAAAATCATTTCTCGCCAGAAAACATTTTCACAAACTAACTTGGTTAACTTAAGACTTATATTTAGTTAACTAGAACAGATGTGTCACTCAAATAATCTAGTTATTATTATAACAAAGCTTATTTTGTTTATCAATTTATGAAAGTAGATTTATCGGCACAAGCATTAAAGACCATAGACAAATCTTTAAAACCACATAGATCATAACGGGTCTTTCGACTTATACCGATATGATTATATAATCTAAATTGATAAGCAAAAATTGATAAGATAAGATATAACAGGTTTGCAACATAAGCTTAAGATTAAAGCGATCAAGATCATACCAAACAGTTATTCATTATCGTAACTTCACCGAGAAGTCATGAGAGATTTAGCCTCTCATGGCTAAGGAGTTCATAACAAAAGTACACTTTACATAAACTTCTATTATTTCAATAACTAAGTAAGAAAATCATCTTCGTTCTTGATCGTTAGATCTTTTCCTTCAAAGATAGAGGTGTTTCTTGGTGAAAGGGAAGTATGTGTGTGAGTGGTTTGTAGAATGAGATGGATAGTGAGGAATGATTTGCTTTGAGATGAAAATTCATCCTCAATTTATAGGCAAGTTGGGGTACAAAGTGCGGTGCACTTAGGAAAAAGTGTGGCGGACTTTGGATGTTAATGTGATAGCATTTAATGGCTTTTACTAGAAGTGCAGCGCACTTACAAATAAGTGCGGCAGTTTTTAGGTGTTAATGCGATAGCATTTATTAGACTTTAATTCTTCAAACTTTGGAAGAAAGTGCGGCGCACAATATCATAAGTGCGGTGGTTTTGTCTTCAAAGGAAAGTACAGCGCACAATATTATAAGTGCGGCGGACTTCATGAACTTTAGCTAGAAATCTTTCATTTCTTGTATTCGCCTCCCAAAGTGTATAGATTCTTGAGCTTGGGCTTGTAGTGTCTTCAAGTGAACCTACAAGCAATTCAAGCTAATTAAGTACCAAAAGTTCACGAGAAATGATCAAATATACATAAATAATGCCATAGAAATATGTATAATTTGGGCGTTATCAACATCTAAAATTGTGTCTCGAGTACTTTAAAAAAAGCCATGAATCCAGTCTCTTAAAATTCTTCGTTTTCAAGTTGCTTTTCTAGTTGGTCCATGTTAAGGAACATTGTTCCTGTGAAAGTCTCTAGATCTTGACCAAAGAGTGTCGCAACTGCGCGTTTGAATACATACTCGGTGTGAGTTCTTTTTAAGTCGTTGTTTGAAAGAAGCTTGAGGTGTGAATGAAGTAGTTGAGAAGATACCATGCAACGTTCTTGTGCTTTGTCTTCTAAAATAGCATTCGATGATTTAACTTCTTGAACTGTGTACTCTTGAATCTGCAACTTTTTGTCATCCACCATTTTTTGAATTGTTTGTGCATGAATGATTGTTTTAAGCATATAATTCTTAATGAAATCAAAGTTTTTAAGTATTGTTTCTTTGAAGAGTTGAGGTTCAATGCCAATATATGTGTGAAGGTCCTTTCTTGCATACGTACCATCTAAGCTTGAAGGCTTTATTAGCACGGAGGTGAAATTTTTCTTAAATTGTGTCTTGAGCACTCTAAAGGCATTCTGGCAGTTGGATTTAAGAATAGTTTCTTTGGTAAGTTGTTGTTCCAGTGTATCCATGTTCTGAGAGAACGCTCTTGTGAATGTGTTAACATCTTCACCAAAAATATGACTAAATGCACGTTCAAATTCACTTTTAGTTATACCTTGTTAATGTTTCAGTGTAAAATTTGATTTAAGTGCACTAAGACCGTTTAGGTAACTATCTTTCAAGATCTTTGCTCATTTTAGCATTTGTTGCATGTCTTGTTCATCTGAATCTGAACACGAAGATACAGTATCTTCCGGTTCCATTTTATTGTGAATTATGAAGCGAAAATGATTTGTAGGATCTTAAGTAGGTATAGTGATTGTTGTTGTGGATTGATATCAATTAACGTTCACGGGATTTTACAAGTCTTTGATTTAAACCGAGAAAAGAATTTAAAAAAAAATCGTGGGATTTTACAAAATCAAGAAGAAACCGTCAAACAATGATTAATTATTGTTGAAATCGTTGTTAAAATTGAAGTATGTGAGCTTTTGTAACGATTAATGAGCTTAAAACAAAAAATGGTGCATAAACTTTCAACTTAAAATGAGTACCGGCTGATTAAAACTCAAATAAGGACCAACGGTGCATTTACGATTCACTTTGGAGGACAAATGGGCTGAATTATAACTTGTAAGGACTAACGGTGAAAAGAAGTTTCAACAAAATGGGTTAATAAACAAAGAAAGGACTAACAGTGAAATTCACTTTAAACTCAAGGACTGCATGTGACAAATGCCAAAAGTTGTTAATTAATTAAAACAAATTCCCTCCATTTTGCTATCTTTTTCGTTTTAAACTTTATAAAAAATGCAACGTATGTAGATTAGATCTCGCAGAGCGGTACGTTTATCGTCGTCAATAAATAAATATACCATGATGAACAAAAACGAGTCACGATCACAATGATATAAGTTATAAGACCCGTAGTTAACCGTTACTCGAAACCTAAAAACCTAAAAATTACTTAAAACATAAACTGGGAATTTGGTTGTAACTAGAGGCGGACCCACACTGTGTGAAGGTGGTTCCCGGGAACCACCTTAGAAATCGAAACTCTTTAGAAGCTATGTAGAGCAAAAAATAAGGACCTACCTTGAAACTGAACCGGGAACCACCTTACATCAAAGTTTACAAGTAAGGAAGTTAAAGAAAGGATGAAGTAACTGTTAGAAAACAAGATTTTTACGCAGTGCCTTTAATGGAGTTAGAAGGTTGAGTGTTTGTGGCAAAGATGATGGCACAAGATACAAAATGTTCTATTTAATTTTTGATATCTTTTGTTTATCTGGTGTTTCATTATAGTCCCTCCACTAGTCCACTATATCATACAAATTTATTTTGTTTATTACTTCTTCACAGAAAGTTAATATAGTGCACACATGACACGTCTCATTAAAACTAGTTACTACTATGACTTTAGTAAAACCAAATACATGTAAGAGTAATGTATATGGCTTTAGATATGTCCTAAAGTGTTTATTTTTAATATTAATTTTAATTATATGATGTTGGAAATTAGATGTATAGAAAAAATTCACATACATATATGCATCAATTGATTTAAAATATGAAGTGCATTTAATAAACTAGATATTAAGTTTGAATATTGCTGCTTGTTTCGGCGAAGATTATAGTTTATTAAATATATGGTGATCTTGTAGATAACTGTTTAGCATATACTGAAAAAAATAGGTTACTAGCACTTAATGATACGATGCTGATACATTTTCGAATTATTTTTACACTTCTCATGAATAGTTGTCTTTTAGTTTAACCTTCCACTTTAAGTATTACTAGTATTTGATATCTTGTTAAGTTGTTTCATTAACACTAATTGTGTTAAATTAAACTCGACCCGACCCAACAAATTAATCGAGTGATTAGTTGACTTGTTGACTTTTTTGCTTTGACTAAATCAAGGAACCACCTTGAGTTCTGTTCTAACTAGAAAAAATTGCGAGTTCGGTCCTAACTAGAATTGCGAGTTCTATAACACCCCCAAATTAAGTCGCAGTGGAATAAGGATCTCCGGGGCATGTTACTTCATAGATCAATAACACAAGATATATATAGAACGACCAAAAAGTCGTTTTAAAACTGATACATTGGATTTAACAAATATTTGATACAAATAGCCCGAAGCTTTAACTGGTTCCTTATTATTATTACAAAGATACTGGTTTACAACACATGATTATCCCAAAAAAAAAACAAGAATACAACACATATCATTTAGCATGACTACCCAAACAAAATCACCAATGTGTCTCTTGGCACCTTAATGCTTACTGGTCTTCTGAAAAAACATTGCTATTAAAACTATAACCATATGTGTGGTGAATTCATAGGTTTGAAAAATCATAATATGGCAGGACCGCAAGACTTTCCCCGTGATAATGCAACACATGCAGACATCACAAAACCCGATTACATTTTCCTAAGCTCATGACACTGAAGCTCGACAATCTTTCTTGCAATAATATATATTGCAATTTCTGCCCGATTAGATGTTTAACCCAAAACATCCCCAAATCTGACATGCTATACGTTTGTTCCTGGTGATAGCTAGTCACCCCCCCCGAACGGTGGGGGGGGGGAAAAAAAAAAGATGACAATCCCAAATAGATCTAATACATAACATTCGCGAGTCACAAAATGTAATTCACAACTACATCTATGCAATTGTCAGTTTCAAGATAATGGTCTTCAACATGGGTTATCTCTAACTTAGGCAAACACATAATCAAATAAAATTAATCCACTTTGCGACCCAATTTATAAAACAGATCATGTTTTCCACCCCAAAGTTTTAAAAATCATTGAATTGGGTAAAAATATGGGGCTATGAACTCACCTTGAGTTCTGATAATCCAAATATCACTGGATAAACGTGTCACGCAAATCGTCAGATGCAACCTATTTAATTTAAGGCGTAAAAAGAACCAAGGTACTTCCGTATTAACAAACAGTCCAAACCCGGTCTGTTTGATAGATACATCTACTAACTTTCGGATGCTCACATAATTTCAGAGGTCATGTAGTGAAACGTATGAGGAGCAAGGACACTAAAAACGTAACTCCAAAAACTCGTCGCTACTCCAACCCTGAAGAGGCCCTCATTATAAGAAACACCCTAGTTATATATAACTTTATAACCACATAAAAATTCCTATATAGCTCAATCATCAAACAAATTGTTTTAGGTAAATGTGTTAAAAGTAACATGTTTATAAATTCCGAATTATTAAGTTTTATTAAATATAGCATAACTTTTGCGTTTTAAGCCCGATTTTGACGTTTCTTATGCCCACGCTTTCGTATTAGGACGAGTTATCATAATTTGACATTTTCATATTTTTGACCCTCTGATGAACAGTACTTTTACTGTTCATACCAGTTATAAATTCATTTTTATAGTTTTAGTTATCGTAAAACCCGTAAATGTCGTATTTTATTCGTTATAGCTCCGTTTTTAGCGATTCTTTCGAGCACGTTCTCGTTAATGAAAATTCTATCAATTTATAAGGTTTACAAAAATAAATATTTCTGTCATGAACAGTAACTTTTATAAAAATAGTTTTATAAAAGTATTAATTGTCGTAAACTCGCGAAATTCATAACTCGTTCATTTTTAATTGAAAAATTACGATTCTTATCATTTTGGAATCCTAAAAATATGTATAATTTGTTAAAAATGCCAAACTTGCTGTTTGAATAATTTTTATAAAAAGTTTTTATAAAAATTCTTTTACGACTCCGTTTATTAACGTATAACTTGTTTTTACCGTAACTTTTTCGTTATTTATCCGTTTGACAAGTTTCTTACCTTTTCGGAATCGTCATGATGTGTAGAATTTTATAAAAACATAAAATAATATGTTACTTACACGAATTTTGGACAGAATGTGGGATTGAATTTGCTAGGTCCATTTTTAACCTTTGTTTCCATTATTTATCATTTTTGTAGTCCACCAAAAGTCTTATATTTTATATATGTTATATCATACATATATTTGTGTCCATAGTTCCATATGTTGTCTTTTTGTCCAATCTTTACAAGTCCATCATAATCCTTTATAAATCATAACTTTCATAATTAACCATAAATCACTAGTTTTATATATAACCATTTTACATAAAACCATGTGTGTACAAGTCTTTCCATCTTGTTATAACCTTATTTTTGTGTCTATATATCATTACTAAAAATCTATAATCAACATTACCATGCCACTTGCATTTCTTTTGCTTGTAACATATTATGTAACTTTATAAACCCTAATTAATACATAATCATTTTTATGCTTAACCAAGAGTGTAAATCACTTATGTGTCCATTTTAACATGATGTCATTAACATCATAAGATATATAAAAGTGTACATTATGATGACAACAAGTAAAAACTCCTTTTTACATGATCAAAATCCTAAATGGTGATTCAAGCTATAATGAAACTAACATATGCATATAATGATAAATGAAAGATCATAAAGAGTTCTAGATGACCTTATGGTGAATGAAGATGATGACCAATACAATCTAAACCCTTGTTTAGATTAAAATCCAAAGCTTGCAACAAAGAAAACCCTAGTTTTCTTAATAAAACCCTAGCCTTTCTTTTCTTGATTAATACTTGAAAAAGGTAATCCAATGCTTGGAAACACCTTAGAATATCTTAGGATGGATGTGTGTAGGAGTGTATAGGTTGTAGAAAAATTGATATGGATTTGGTTGGTTGAGTGTTTGATGCCGTGGGCTTAAAGGGGCAAGAAGGAAGAGATTTGATCTTTTTCACTAAGTGTAAATGTTATCTATGTTTTATCTTACTAGGAATACATGTATATAAGATGTCTTGGTCAAAAAGTATGCATAAGCTAGTCAAAAACATGCCCATGGTCTTAAGGAAGACTTGTAGGCTTGTCTCTAGTCAAAGGAACATGGTATGGGTGTTTTTAATGAACTAGTGAAGTACCAAAGCCAAGTGGTAAGATTTTTCTTTATATAACTTTGTATAAATTGCCATAATTTCGGCATATATATGATATATATGATATATTTTTGTAACTTTTATGTATTGGGTATAAATGTGGGTATTTGTTGAAGCGTAGAAAAGTTTTGGCGGTTCCGGGTATGCCTAAACGTATTTTATTGCGAAACGTATTTAATTTACGTAACCAATAAAAATAAAATGAACAAGGATCATAATTATTCTCAAAATAATTATTTAATACTTGATTGATGTAAACGCTTAATTGTTTGATGCCCGTTTACATTGAACGCTAATTTTTAGCTTACGCGATTTAGCTTAACATTTACGATTTAAAGCAAACGCGTATAATACAAAAGGTACATTGTGGATTTATCGACGTCGTCAATGACTTGAAAACACAGGGTGTTATAGACTTCCCCCGTTAAACGAGCCTTGTCCTCAAGGCTCACGATGCAGCACTTGACGACGGTGCGGTCTTGGTGAAGAGGTGTGGGTATTTCTTCTTGAATTGGTCTTCACGTTCCCACGTGAACTCAGGACCTCTCTTGGAGTTCCATCGAACCTTGACTAATGGGATCCGGCTTCGCTTCAACCGTTTAACTTCACGGCCCACTATTTCTAATGGTTCCTCAACAAAATGAAGCTTGTCATCAAGATGAAGTCCATCCAACGGAACGGCTAATGGTTCGTCGGCATGACACTTTTTCAGGTTGGACACATGGAATGTATTATGAACTTTCTAACTAGAACTGCGAGTTCGGTCTTAACTAAAACTACGAGTTCGGTTCTAACTGAAAAACTACAAGTTCGTTTAATGTTGCAAACTACGAGTTCGGTTCAAGGTAAGTACTACGAGTTCGTTCAATGGTGAAAACTACGAGTTCGGTTGAATGAAGGAGCTGCGAGTCCGGTGTACTATGTCTTGTGGTCCTTGCGTTTGTCTTTTGTCTTCTATGGAAACCAACAAAAAAGACCATGTACAACGAAGCTAAAAATTAGGATCTTGGTCTCCTTTTTTTTCAAACCGTTTGGACCACCAAGAAAATAAGCAAACTCAAGAAATAAGCTTGTAAATAAGCTTTTAGACCAAAATAAGCTAGAACAGATAATAAGCTATGACAACATTTATGACGAAATAAGCTAAAAACCCTAATAACTATAATGATAATACGAGACCTTTTTCTTGAAAGTAAGCTTATAATAAACTAGGAAGACAACACAAAAACCCACGTAAGTTGTAAACTAGTTTAGGTTTTCTTATAACAAGTTGTAGCTTATTTATCTAAAGAAACCAAAAGAAAGAAAAGCAAAAAAACTTAGCCGTGTGAATATAAGCCTTAAGAACTTCACTTAACCAAAAGACAAATCTGATTTAAATGAGCCCACTATAAGCTTCAAAAGTATACCTAGTTGTGATACCAATAATCTTTAAAGGGGGGACATTATTTCAAAAAAATAAGCTACGTGAAAGTTTGAATATAGGCGTACAAACCCAAAAGTAGACGTATATAAAAAAACAAACCGTGACCTTTAGGAGTTCAAAATGAAACAGAAATAAGCTCAAAACTAATACCACAAACGAACACTAAACCCACCCTGTGGAGAGTGATACCAAATGTTATGACCCGGAATCACCTTCACTTCACCATTTGGACAAGAAAAATAGACAAGAGATATGAAAGAATTTTAGAGAGAGAAATAAGAAAGAGAAAGTAAAGAGAAAATAAGAGAATGGTTGATTAAGTAAATGTGTGAAAAATACAAATGAACCAACACCCTCTCTACACTTGAAGAGGGGTATTTATATCCTAAACCATGGGCCAGCCATCTTGGGCTTTGTTGGGCTAAATGGTGCTTGACTTAGGCCAGGCTCGGAATTACAATGGACCTTAGTCCGAAACTAGTACAAGATCAGATAACGTTCGCGAGCCCATTTACCCTTCTAGCCTATTACAACATACATGAGATAAAGACCGAGATTGATAATATTATTTGAGGCTAACAAAAAATATTAACTATGTACGAGCAGCTTCTATAAGAGTTCGGTTTCGCCTTTCTGCTGAGGAGTGCGAGCAACAGATGTTTGATGTGAGATGCCAACTTTTTCATAAAATTCATGAAGTGTCTGATTGACAAATTCGGTTCCATTATTTTTTCGAACATTACGGACGGTGGCATTCAAACGAACTTGAATATTTTTGATGCATTTGATGATGGCCTCAGGAGCTTCATCTTTTGTTCTCAAAAATCTGACCCAAGTAAATCTTAAGTAATCGTCGAAAATCACTAAGATATACCTTTTCCCATCAATACTCGCCACACGCATCGGACCACACAAATCCATATGCAAAAGATATAGTTTATCTTGGTTAGTGTCTTCAGTTTTGGGTTGATGGGAGGATTTCTTGCTTTTTCCTAATGCACATGCTGAAGAAAGATGATATTTCTGAAATTTAAGTCTTGGAATGCCTCGTGCAAGACCGTATTTAGCTAGCTTGTTAAGAGTACCGAAGTTGAG
Organism: Tanacetum coccineum; assembly: GCA_026074375.1. Classification (NCBI taxonomy): domain Eukaryota; kingdom Viridiplantae; phylum Streptophyta; class Magnoliopsida; order Asterales; family Asteraceae; genus Tanacetum; species Tanacetum coccineum. Next base: position 8,198 of record BQNB010084607.1, on the reverse strand, counting down.
GTGTGATAATCGATGGTGTCATAACCAGCTCTTAGTCTTTGACACTTTGGATAGAAGACAGATCGGAGATGTTTTAAGCATGTCATCAAGAGAAATTGTGTACAAATTTGTGTCTCGGGATCCGGAAAGTAGATCAATACCTTATAAATTATGAATAAAGCAAGTGTTTTTTAGAAATGCAACTTCAAGATTCGCGTCGCAAAATTGACCAACAGAAAACAAGCTATGTCCAAGCCCCTCGACGTAGTATACTCTTGAAATAGTAACATTTCCCAGTTAATAGTCACCATACCTTATAATTCTTGCAATATGGTAGTTCCCGAATCTAACTGTACTTAGAAATTTACTAACAAAGTTCATAAGCTGAGAGCAGTTCCCTGTCATATGTTACAAACATTCGAATTCCAGATACCAGAGAACAATCTGGATAACCTGTCATGACAAGAGAAGAAGACGATGGAATATCTATAGCATTGGATCCCCAAGTATGATTGGGTTCCGAGTGGTTAGCATTCTTAGATTCTACAATCTTAGCCTTTTTACTCGAACCTACATTTTTAACATTTTTTGGTTTCCTGCTATAGACTTTAAGCTCTGGTTTTTGTGTTTCAACTGAGTGGAAGTGGTTTTCTTAGGAGGAACTATGTTAGCTGAAGTGATCCTAGTTAAAGGGCATAAGTTACAATCTATAGTGAAAGTTTTGACTGTTGGTTTCCACTTAAGTCCTACTTCAATGAATACATGACCCGTAGGTTTCCAAATATTTTGTTTTTTATGTTTCTTAGCAGATTTAGCACGGCTATTCACATTTTCCACAAAATCCAAAAGACACATATCATGAACACCATCAAACATAGATTTCTTACAAGTAGCACAAATAAGTTTAGAATTCGCTTTTGACAATAAAAGCTTAACATCAACATCATGAATAGGTTCAACAACATGATTCTTTTTATTAACTTTCCTAGGTTGGGCTTCTACTTTATTCTTCATGTTCCTACTTGGTGTTTGCGAGATCCTATCATTCTTTTTATTGCATGTAGGCTTTGATCTGCAATTACTAGTAAAACACTTCAATCCTGTAAGAGACAACACAAGTGTGTTAGAATCTGATGTTGTAGATGACTCTACATGTTTAATGATGCTTGAGGATGTGAGAGGTTTAGCAAACCTAACTTTCTTGACATTGTTTTTTGGTGTGACAGTAACGTTTTTTGAACTAAGTTTAATCGCATTAGGGCATGTATCTCTAACATATACCAGTAACTCCTGAATTCGTTGGGCACACTTACAGGCAAAGTCTAACTCATTATCTAAAGGTTATTTTTCTTTAGCTTGTTCGACTATTTCTCAAAGAATATTAGCTTGTTCTTGAGTATACTTAAGGTAGTCTATGTGAGCTTCCCTATTTTGCAATAACCCAGGAGCCAAAGGTTCTAAGTCTAGCTTGAACATTCTTGGAACAATAGTGTTGGAAGATGGTATTTGTGCAGCCATATCAATAATTTCTATTCCTTTTACTTTTCGTAAATCATTTTTTTAATGATGTTATTACAAAAACCTTATCTTGAATTTAAGCTTTTAAATCCTCATTTTTAGCATATTTTAAGTTCACTTTATCAATTCAAGAGTCACTATGTTCTTTAGTATGAACACGTGTCTTTTTGATTGAGTCAAACTGCTCTTTAAAAACCTGTTCACATGATTAATTTCATTACAAAGATGCTCGTTTTTCGAAAGCAATTTTACCACACTATTTTCCAGTTCCACATTTTTGGTCTCTAATTCACAATAATCATAATTGGCATTCTCTTCTTTGGACTTTTCTCTCATTGATTTTATAATTTCCTTTAACTTACAAATGGTAGTGTCCTTGTCTTGTAGCTGAGCTTTCAAATCATTATTTTCAAAAAATTCTAGAATTTTGAGAGCATTTTGATTATTACAAGATTTATCTTTTTGAAAAATTTCTTGATTAAGTCGTATTGACAATTCAAGAGAAATACAATATTTTTCAAGTTGTGAGTAACTTTTCAAAAGATCATTATGCGCATTTTGTGATTTCAAAAGCTCAGCATCAAGATTGAAACACTTATCACAAGATTCATTTCTCTTTTTTTCTATTTTCACATATTCACCATTAAAAGACATAGAATTCATCACAATTAAAAGAACATCTTGAGACATGATTTGTTCTAAGAGTCAATCATTTACCAAAAGTAATTCTTTCTTAGTAATTTCCAAACATTGTTTGTCAACTGAAGACTGTTGAACAGCAGCGTCCATTTGGTCAAAAACTGTATGTACTTCCATTATTTCATTTAGAAGATCTTTATCAAACACAATGAATATGTATTTTATAGATTTTAAAAATGGAATAATTTCATTGTTAAAAATAGCTTTAGTATGTTCAAACCCCCATTCACCTTCTGTACGAGCATCAGGTGTAGTCCTTATCTTCACCACATTGTCAAACCTGGCAAGGTAAAATTTAAGCTTTTTAAGGCTTTCATTCACCAAGCTTACCTTAGGAAGTTCCTTAGGAGCTTCTATTTTGACAGGTGATGCATCAGAAGGTTTACTGGTAGGATTGGACATATGCAACCAGAAAGCTTGTTTAGCTGACAATTCTTGTTGTGGAGTAAAACGTTTCCCAAAATCTTTAGATAGTCTATTTAATTTTTCATAATCAATAGGTTTATGAGAAATGTTTTGTTTAATGACCTCTAGATCCTTTTTTTTAGACATTTTTGATTTTCTCTTTTCTTCCAAAATTAATGTTTCATCATCATCAATCACAGGCATAGTGGTATGTGCTTAATTACACATACCTTTTGCCTATAAAAACGTGCCTAAATTGACCAAAATATACCAAAAATACAGTGTATTTGTGTGCTTTGTGATTTATATTGTGCATGTAATGAATATATAAGAAAAGGACAAAAACAAAGCCAACACGACAAAACCAAGCACGGGAATGAAAAGAGCTTAAAAAGTCAAAAAAGTCAAAGTCAAAGTCAACCAAAAAGTCAAACCAAAAAAGACAACCCACGTCAAAGTCCGCGCCGAGATATCCAAAGACGAAGACGGTATCGAAGAATGCTAAATCTGGGCCAACCTGTACCCATCTCTAATAGGACTGGTCACCCAATTTCACACAATTTATAAGACCATAAAAATCCCTTTTTTATTAAACCCAGCCTAAACTAAGCCCAAACATAAGCCCATTAGCCTACAACTATAAACCCATTAACCCCCTAACAACCGACATAGGTCCTCAAGGGGACTAACACGTGCGTTAGTCCTAAAAGGACTAACGATGCACACACATATAACAAAGAATAGGGCTACCCCCCCTCTCCGCAGTCAACCATCCATTTCACCCCTAAAACCTTTTCCTGCCAAACTCCCCACACTATTCATCATCTCTTTCCCTCGACCACTGCACCCCAGAAAAAGACAACATCCCTCCCCACCGTAACCCCACATAGAGCATAAAACTACAATTCCACCTTTGGCACTCTTAAACAACACTATTCGTCGCAGTAATAAAGACAAAGTAATGATAGGATTATGAATTGATGGGACTGATGAGCACTCAAAATGAAGGGGCTTTGATGAGTTTCTGAACTTCACTCACACAACTAGCCTCAACTCAAGGCCTCATCACATAACTACACATTGAGACAGACCCAAGACTTTGAAATTTTTATTATATAAATAGGTCCCGAGTGTAAGCCCTGAGGCATGCACTATAGTTTTAATCTAGTTTTAATTTTCAGCTTATATTTAATGTTTTAGAAACGAGATGTACTTTTTTCTTGAAGTTTTATGAAAACTACTCGTTTTTCTGTTTTTATCTTGTTTTTACACAGTCTTAAATGCATTTCTCATGATTTGAAAAAGGGTTTGCGACAGCCTTACAAAGCTCTTTTATTTCATACTTAAGATGCGTTTGCTTAACCACTACAGTTTTTCTAAACTAATGTGTTTACAGAATTCTTTTACCATAATCACTCAAAAAATCATTCTTAAAGATAAGCCAGAAAAGGAAGGGCTTATGGGTTTTACTAGCTTGTCTTTGACAAGCTAGAGCTTGTAGATCAGCTTATTTAAGCACTTTTTGCCCGGTTTAGAGCAAGGGCTTTTGTAAGTTCTCATTTTCAAGTTTTAAAGCTTATTTATTGTTCTGCTTATTTATGCTTATTATTGATGTCTAATGCTTATTTATGCTTGCTTATAGCCTAGAAGTCATTTAGTTAAGTTTTAGTTTAAAACTGTCTTAAATAATGTAAATTGCTTATTTTCTAGTGCTTATTTATTGTAGGAATTTGCTTATTATTGCTTAATATTTATTGTTATTAATCTGTCTTTAAAATCCTTAGCTTATATCAGTTTTTTTCAAGCTTAAAATGGAATTTGGATTTTTTTTAAGGGGTGTTTGGTTTAACTGAGTTAATGGGTTAAAATGGGTCAAAATCTGTTTTAGTCCTTTAAACCATTTTAGATTAGTTAAGTTAAGTTTAAAAATCAGTTTTATAAAAGTCTTAGTGTTAAATTCTAGATTTTAAGGGTTTATGAACCAATGGTATAAATCTGTGGTTTTGAAATTCTTTCGAAATGTTGTAATTGATTCCTACTTAAAAGTTTGTTTGAGGGTCTGGTTTATGCTTTCATTTTGAGTTAAATGCAGTAGGATAAGTGAGGTTTAAGTGTACCAGGTGTATTTTGCATTTGGTATAAATCTGTCAAGTTTTTCAAGTTTTCAAAAAGTCAAACTTCAGCAGCTAATTTAGATAGGCTCCCATAAGTTTTAAGGTCTGATTTTTGTTCTATTAGTAGTTTGTAGCCCATATTTGATCCTTTTCAGCTTATTTTAGTCTTTAAAGTCTTTTTCCTAGCTTAAATTTAGTCTGCAAAAAGTCATTTTTCCTTTTAAGAAAACCAAAAAAATAGTGTAATCTGTTTGGGTCAGCTTATTCATTAAGATTTTTCATGGCTTGTTTGATTTTCAAAATACTTTTTAAATGCTGATTTAGATAGTTTATAGTATAAGCTTTAAGGTTTTACAAGTCATTAAGCCATAAGGATCCATTTCAGTGCTTAAAAATAAGCTATGCTGTTTCAATACCAGTTTTAGCTAAAAAGCTAATTAGGAATTTAGAGCTTATGGCTTATTAGGATTAGCTTATTTTAGTTTACTAGTGCTTATTAGGGATAGTGTATTAGTTGTTTGAGTTTATTTGGTCTTTTAGGTAGCTTATTTAGCTTTAAAAAGTCAAGTCAGTTTAGTATTAAGTGTTTTAAGTTTAAACTGTTTTTGCTTATTTCTAGCTTATTTTAAAGTTTTTATAAAAAGTTGTTTTTCAAAAATTGCTTATTTCAGTCTTGTAAAGCTTTTTCAAAAAGCAGATTTTCAAAACTAAAAAAAAGAGAGTAGGGAAGTCATGGGTGATCAATGCTCAAACCCTTGACCTTTACCCACTCAACCTTTATAACACACAACACACCACACACAACCACTAGCGCCCTTGGGTCTTTTCCGTTTTCTTTTGCATGTTTTATTCTTTTAACCCTTTTTTTGCCTTTTAAGCCATAAGCCTTTTCGGCTTATTAACAGCTTATTTGGATAAGCTGTTTCAACCCTTTTATTTTTCTTAGATTTAGCACTGTCCAAGCTACTTTTTGTAATTTTTTCAGAATTTTTATAAATAGTTTAGTATTCTTAATATTTAATTTAGACAAAAATAGTTTTTAATTCATAATAAAAAATATAAAAGTCAAAAAAATATAATTCTTTTTTTTTAAATTTTCTTTTATCATTTAGGACTTATAAAAATTAAATTTGCTTTCATAGGGTTAAATTTGTAGAATTTGTTTTCTTAAAGAACGGGATTTGAATCCCGTTAACGTTTTTCGTGTTTAGGCTTTAATTGCTTTCGTTTTTAGTTTGCCTTTACTTGTTTGTGTACTTTATTTGTAGAAATAGAAAACCTAATCAAATTTGTGATTATTCAAGCATTATTCCACACACGTTACCTCGATTTTTCATTCACACCTCGTCGGGACACGACCCGGGAAGGTTTTAGGATTTTGCTTTGGTCAAAAGTGATTATCCTTTCAAAAAGCCTTACAGAATTCTTACTCTCTTATTATTGATTCTTTGAGATAATTCTTATATTATATATATATTTATATTTATATTTATATATATAGTAAAAGGTGTTGTTTTAAACCGAATCAATTTTTGGCGCCGTTGCCGGGGAGGTTGTGATACGA
>BQNB010084606.1:0-28702 GCA_026074375.1 Tanacetum coccineum | reverse complement strand
GTTTTGTTACTATTTTGGTTTCAATTCTAGCATGATATGCTAAAGGAACCTGCAGACACTATGAAAGTTGAATGCACAAATTTAATCATATAAAGAACCAATAAGGGAAACTCACCAAGCAAGCAAATGATGACGATAACTGAAAGGATCACTTGGGTGCGCCGACTATACAACATATAATTTTGCGACCTTTGCAATTGTCTTTGAATAGCACCATACCATCTATGAAGCCGTTTATTTTGACACTGGTTAAAAGGGAAAATTTGCTACTCTTATTATACGTAGAGAGCAAAACAAATCAAATTGTTAAAAAAATCTCAGTGGTCAAAGTATTTCAAATGTATCACGCCAAATCACACTGCCATGTAACACTAACTTATCCATTTCACCAAGTCAAAGTATATTAATAATTTTGATAGTGTCAAGGTTGCGAATATTGAAAGAGTGAATGAGGGAAATATTACCTGCTGCATTAGGATAGAATAACCTTGTTGAAGCATACCACCCATTATTTTTTCGATCCCTACACATTTAAATTTCCAAACCCGCTATTGGTGTTTAGATTTAATATAGAAGTAAGGCATGGGATTGACAATCCTCCTCCGGAGCTCATGCTTCTTCCGATGCTACTGCGACCACCAATGTTTACGGCTGAACCTGTAATCCGAGAGCCAGGATTTCCTAAAATTGGAGACAACCCAACTCCAGAAGTTACTAATTGCTGTAGAGGTAGGAAGAATTCTCGGAAACCACCAACTGCATTTGTGGACTGAGCCTTGGCTAGGTCTGGATTAAACGTATAACTTAGATATTCATAATCGAATAAAATAGCATTACGTGAGGTCAAAGTTAACCATTTAAATTACTAATTGCAAATCATTATGGTTACCTTTGCGGTCTAGATATCGTCTGGTACTTTATACAAATCAGGCGTTATCTCTGTTAGCCACAATCCAAGAAACAAACAAAACTAATTAATCAAAAATTCATAAAAATAAATTTATAAACATTATTTTTATAAAATAACTTACATCTAATTGTTTGTGAAGAGCTCTAGGCCTTTTCTTATGCTCTCTTTGATCTTACCTACCTTTTTATGAAAATCAAGCATAAGTTTCTGTCGAGTAGCTTTAATCTCATCATCATCTCCAATCATCATCGATTTCATCTTCTTATTCTCCTCCGATGATGATGATCTGAAGCGTTTTTTGACAGGTGCCATCATCAGGATGAACCTTGATATAAAGGAGAAGCTTCTGGTTGCCCCACGCAGATTAAATGTAATGGTAAATGCTCCATCATTAAGACACGAAATTGAATGTATAGAAAATGAAATGCTTGCAGCTTCAACTATAGAGCAAATGGAGAGGGTAATATTGAAGACGAATGGTAACTACTGTATCATTAAGACAGCAAATTGAATGACTACAAACTGAGTCTTTTATAATATAAGGATTTTATGGGTAAGTACTCGTGATAGCAATTAATTAATTATTTTGTTCCACCAACTTATTGATAACATCAGTTAATAAAAATTTCAAGAACAAATTATTATATGCATTTCGTTTATTTGAAATCTGCATGTCGTATAATTAGAAAATCAGTTACGAATAAAAAATAATGATAATAATATATTATATATAAAGATTGAGTCCTCCTCATTAATGTGGAGGCTTCAAGAGGTAATACCCTAATGAAATGTGGAAAGTTGAGTTTTAGTTGAAAAAGGTTGTGGGATTTGTGTTTAATGTGTTAGTGAATGTATGTGTGCCTTGTACTCTAAATCTTGTGTGTTTGTTCGTGCGTATGATTTGTTCTTAGAATGAAAATTGCTCGTTTGACTAATTGTTGTTGAATCCGAGAGTATATGATGTTAAAAAATGTTCTTGGGAATGTCGTGTTAAAGTTGAGAAGACAAAACACTTAATAAAGTCGAATTAAAATTCAATATTTTTAAGACATACTCGAATTCACAGTATTTGTAGTCCACGAATTTGCAGCCCTACTTGTTATCCGAATTTGCAACATATTTGTTATACACGAATTCGCAGGCACTAGTATTATACGAATTGGCAATGAACCTTTATGTCACACCCCCAAAATATCATAGTATAATGGCAGCCAAGGGCGTGTGACGTCATGATTATCATACTTCTAAGCAATACAGAACGACCTCTATATGAGACGTTTTAAGAAAATTGATCACTTGAATTAGGAAATAATAAATTGTTTAAACATTCAGCGGAAGCATAAAATAGACGATACAACATCGTTTTTAAAATAGTACAAGTGATCTTCAAATAACGAAAAATGACTGTAATGCATGAGACTTCATATAGCATCTTCGTCCTTAACACCTGAGAAAAACATTGCTAAAGTGTCAACATAAAGTTGGTGAGTTCATAGGTTTGTTTAAGCAGAAAAGTGTAGTGTTTGTGAATCACAAGATTTCATCCACATATGACAATATAACAGATACAAAGTCATATAAATTGCATTACTATTGTCTAAGCTCATGACACCGAAGCGTTAACATATACCAACAATAAATGAATGCCCTTGCAGGTGTCTAACCCGGGACACCCGTAGTCTGACTCAAATGAAACTGTGTTTGCTTGACTAATGTCAGTCCAAGACAAACAGGGATGTCACTCCCGATAGATCTATCCATAACATTCGCGCTCACAAAGATTGACGGTTCATGATAAATCGGGCAATTAGCAACTTGGGTTAAATCGGGACTTAGACCAAATCAGTAATGAGTAATTGTACTTGTATTCACACGTTTGAAATAAGCAATGTTCTCACCCCAAAAGATGATTTAAAACAGTAGAGTAGGGGCTATGAAAACTCACCTTGTTGGTTAATCGTCTGAAACAGATAGTATGGATTAAAGCACGTCAAATAGCGAAACACCTAGTAATTATGACATATCTGATTTACATTCTCAAAACTTAATGTATGCAATGAATTATGCAAATGGTCAAAAGGGTATTGTCGTTTATGAGTTAACGTTTTACGTTTTCAAGGAGTTGATTTAAACCGTTGGCTCTAGGGACGACTTTACAATTATAAGCATCTATACAGGGATCTATACTATCACGCGTCGCAATTTATATTCACAAGTCCACGTGATTTATATTTAAAGAAAATATAAACATTATTTGTATGTCACTAAGTGTATATATTTTCTCATCGTGTTTATTTATTTATATCGTTGTCGTTAAATAAATTTGTATAATTATCGGATTTATATATCACGGTTCGCTCAACTCGTTTAAGTTTCTTATCAGAAGAATATATTTTAATCCCTTGACTTTCCAAATAATAAATAATAATATATATAATATATATAACTTTTATATTTTATATGTCTTATTATACTCCTAACATTACATATATAAGACCCGAATATACTTAAAAAAAAATTATTTAGCGTAAATACGTTTTTATAAACCGTGTAAATTTATTACTCTTTTAAAAACATCGGCTTTGTGGTTACAAATATTAAGTCATAAGAAAAATGTTATTTAGACTTCACCACTTGAACGAACTAATCATTTGCTCGTTAAAGGATTTTCCAATCCATTTGGATTCGGTTGGAACGTTTCGAGGACCCGAACAACATGCGTGTTTCTTATATTTCTTTGTGTTCAAACTCTTATAAAAATGGATTTTGCATGCATGTTTTAAGGAAAATATTTTATGAAATGTTTCTATAAAATACTCACCCCATGTGGCCTACAACTTGTTTTCTTTCCTTTCCCCTTTTTATGTTTTTTGTCGTCCGACAGTGGGTCGTACCCACTTATCTTGTGTTTTCTTCTTCACCATGTAACCTCTCATGTGTATATATATATGTCACGTGTTCCACTTCTTCCCCTTTCCCTTTTGCTGCCCAACCGACGCAACAATAGTGGGTTATAATACTCATTGTTTCGGTTTCTTCTCACTTTCTACGCATCCTTAAGTATTACTAGTTGGGTCTTCATAATAATCCCGCGTGGGTCTAGATTATAGGTTAGTCACGAGATTGGTGAAGGTCGAGGCACAAGGAAGAATTTCATGCACTTAAGCAGACGCAACCGTGGTTGTTGTGGCCACGTTTCCTTGCAACACAACGCAACGCCCATGACCAGGCGGTACCCTTTCATGGCTTAGTGATACATTTCATGGTGCTATTTGTGTTAAGGGTTTATGAGGTATGGGCACGAACCAACGAGCGTGAGTTGCTCGTCCTTAACTAAGTACGTGACGCACCATTCAGCGAGAAAAGTCGAATGTGTTTCGACTTTGGGTGCTTGGTCATGCCCATGGTATGTGTCGAGGTCACAATGTAAGGGTTTCTTCAACATCTCATGCGAAATTCTAGTGCATGCTAATCCCTAGCAAGCCAACGTAGCAAGTCTTATGCGTGTTTAAGGTTAATGAAAATCCATGGTTTCGTTATTTATTATTACGCAGGGTAAGGTATTTATAAGGTTTACTTACTTGTTGTTATTTCATGTATGTCACGCCAGCAAACCTTGCCTGCGTACCACAAAAAACCCTGCGTGGGTTTTATGTCGTGTATAGGTCATGCGACATCGAGGTCTCATTAAACTACATGATGAATGACATATAAATATTAAACCATGAGGACGACTTACCGAGGTCCAAGTTTGTCAAACGTTGAGGAGGAATGATGATGATAAGAGCTCGAACTTGGTTGCTACTTCTTCTAAAGCCGACACCCACTTAGCTCTTGCACTCAACGAAAATCCTCACTCAAATTGTGTTGTTTAACTCTTGTTTTATTTTCAATATTTAGTTCTGATAGAATAGCTCGTGCATGGTTCCTGATTTATACTCGAAGTCTTTGATTGGTTACTAAAATGTTGCATGTGGAATGACCCTATACTACTATTGAGCTATAATGTAGTTTTCTAATATTGTTATCATCATTGCCTCTTTTTCTAATACTATTAAGGAATCTCTACTATATCTTGTTTCTCCCATTTGAAATTGTATCAGGTTTATAAGACGTATCATGTGATGGAGATATTCAAAATAAGAAAATGGGTAGGGTAGTGTGTAAGGATTTATGATGATGAATGTCTCATTATTATTGTATATTGGTTTATATACATTCATATGTATATACATCTGATATTGGTTTTTATATGAATATATATATATAATTTATTTTATCTTTGTTGGATTCAATTATAGTGCCATTTTTATTGAATTTTATTGAATGCGTTTTTATGAGTGAATACAAGTACATATCCTCACAATCCAAAAAAGTGTAAATAAAGTATTGGTTTTATCGTTACGCATTCAAAAATATCCTTTTAGACACAGAGTAATAATGGTGATATTCACGTGCAAATTAAGTTTTCCATGACAAACTTTCAGTACATGACTTTTACTTAACGAAAAGAGAATTCAAATTTTTTTTTTACGGTTGCCACACCATGTTCTACACAAAACAGCCATGAACTACATTATTTCAGCCAAAACCCAAAAACGCATTAAAGAGATAGGCCAAGTATTGAGGCAATATAGACTAATGTGTTAAATGCACTTCAGTTACATAAAATTCTAATTAGTCTCGCATATATCATACAAATGTTACAAATACGAATTTATATTAGTCTAGTTAAGATTCTACAGCTTCCTATTACATATTATTTTGAAGTTACCATTGTGAAATGATCATGATCGTGATGATCAATGCAGACCGCAACGAAAATCATCATGATGGCATCATTGGAGGAGAATTTGCTCATCGTGGTCCATTGAGGATTAAAAGAAATTAATTATTTACTTTTGAGAATAAGAGTTCTTTGATTATTTAGAAGAGCTTAGATAGAAGTAGACCGTAAGGTACCTTTTCATTGATAATTTTTTTAGAGTTTAGCATTTGTTTAGCCACGAAGTATGCTAGATTTAATGGAGTGGAGGTAGTGATACAATAAAGCATGTATGCACCACAAGCGGATAACTGGATTTTGGGTCCATTGTTACAGAGAATGTTTTCTCTGATAACAATTTTTATGGTTTTAAGGTAAGGACACACTTCATCAGTGTAAAGGAAATTTGGATAAAGTGTGTCGTATTTTTATCTGTTGATTCTTTTCTTGGTTATGTTAGATATGATTGAAGTGGGATGATCAAGGTCTGTGAAATATGGATTTTTTGTTTGTGATTTAAAATGGATGTGAGCGACCATTCATTGCTATAAAAGGAGTGTCCTTCATAAGGAAGATCTAAAAGAATTCCAAATCTCTCAGAGTAAAAAGAATCTTTCTTCATAGATGTTAAAAGAGACAAACCAATCATTGTTTAACGGATAAAAGGAGTAGAGTTGGGTGAAAAAGGATCGATTATTTCAATGAAAATTTGTGTTACATCTTAACTATCTAAGTGGTAGAAGAATAGAAAACCATTTTTAAAGAAGATTTCTTCAAGATTAACTTGAGGGTTGAAGTTGTTGTCAATGATTCTTCCTTTATGTATGGTGCGATTTGCAAAGTCTTCATATGACATTTTGATATCTAAGTAGTTTATTGTTATTTCAAGTAAGAAAGTGTTACAGATAAAATATCATGCGGATGCTAAGTGTGTGCCTATATGGACAAGATGTGGATGTGCAGTTTGCTTGACTCGAACCAAAAATAATAGTGGTAATAATACTAGTAATAAGAAAACCTTAACGCACAACCTAAGTTTGATATAGCTCTAGTCGAATGAAACAAGAAATGCTTATGAATTAAGCACCTCGTAAATACATTCATGAGTGTTAATGTATGAAGAAAATTTTTTGCGTTGTATTAACAATGAAGTTAAACAACCACTTGTTTTGAAAAATTCCTAGAAATGAGGTTTTATTCAAAAATCATAATTTGGGGTTTTTGGGTGAAAATTGATTTTGGCGAATACACATTAATCATGTATTCTAAGTATCAGAAATATTTATACACTACTATATCTTAGTCCTAATTGTGCAAAAATTGCATGAACATTTAAAATCCCCAAATTATTTTATTTATGTAAAATTGAAACCTTAGACATGACATTAAGAAGAAAATAAGATGAAATCACTTACAATAGTAGTCTTAGATTGATGATTTGTTGATGATCTTTGTGATTAATTGCTCCAATTGCCTATTATTATGATTTAGTTTGTAGGGTTTTGGTGTTTTAGTTCGTGCGTGTGTTTGGATAATAATATATGTGGTCCTAATTTTTTTAAAAGCTAGTATTTACCCGCGTTCTGAGACTCATGGATCTACCTAAATAGGGACGAATCTCCCTATTGTGGATCCGTAGAACGCAAGTGTCTAAAAATTTAGGCAGAGTTAATTTTTAAGCAAATTGAGATAATGTGTTGTATTTTTGGCAATTGGAGAGTGTTATATATACTATTAGGAGTATGTGATTTAATTTTCAAAGTTGACGTTCAAGTTTTGAGCAAACCATGCAACTTGTCATGAATTTCCCGATGGAATATCAACGCAGTCGATCCTACTAGGAGTGTGTTAACTTTTAACATAAATTTGACCATTGCTAATAACACAAGCATTTATGAACATTTAGACTCAACAAAACATCGTCAACACAAGTGTGAATTGTAATTCGATGATTGTTCTTTTCGTCTTTTTCAATCGATTTTGTAATTTCATTTATTGACCATACATGTAGACATTGAAAATATCCATGGTCATTTTATTGATATTTTCTTTATCTAGTAGAATTCTAATCTCGATTATGTTCATGACCGGAGGTTTTGTAATTGGAACTTGTAATGAGAATTAAAATCTTTTGAATAATGATTAATTAATTCATTAGATTTCTGTTTACGATTATTTTTGACATGATGGAGGATCACTATCCATGATGAGTTCCATCATTCCTAATCCTAATCTTAAATAATTAAATACTTCGCGTTTTAAAGGCTTAGTCAGTATATCGGCTATATTATCTTCGGATGCAAATTTCTTGATAGAAATGTTGCCTTTTTGGAGGTTGTCGCGAAGAAAGTGGTGATGGATTTCTATATGTTTAGTTGTAGAGTGTTGTACGGGGTTTTTAATTAAGTCTATGGCGCCTTTATTGTCGCACATAATCGGGACGTCATCAAGGCATATGTCATAGTCGATGAGAGCTTGTTTCATCCATAGTGCTTGTTGACATGCCTTCCTGGCAGAGACGTATTCGGCTTTGGTCGTGGAGATAGTAAGGGCCTTTTGTTTCTTAGTGAACCAAGATGTAAAACAACATCCCATGAACATACAAATGCCGCTAGTGCTTTTGCGATCAACGTAATCGCCTACGTGGTCGGAGTCGGCATAAACTATAGTTTCTACTCCGGTTCCTTTCGGATACCAAAAACCTAAATGTATAGTTCCTCTAATATACCTAAATATACGCTTAACGGCTTCTAAGTGGGTAGTCATAGGATTTTCTTGGAAACGAGCATATAAGCAAACACTAAACATAATATCGGGCCTACTTGCGGTTAAATAAAGTAAACTACCAATCATACCTCGATATTTAGTGCTATCCACGGACTCGGCTTCGTCGTCCTTAGTGAGCCTAATCTCTGTTGACATCGGCTTCTTGGTTGGTTTGGAATCTTCCAACCTGAACTTCTTTAACATCTCCTTGATGTACTTGGATTGATTGAAAAATATTCCGTCTTCCATTTGTTTTATTTAAAGACCCAAGAAGAAGTTCAACTCCCCCATCATACTCATTTCAAACTCGTCATGCATGATTTTTGCAAAATCATCACACAAGTTTTGACACGTGGATCCAAATATAATGTCATCGACATATATTTGAACAATGATAAGATGTGATTTAAATTTCTTTGTGAAAAGAGTATTGTCAACCATTCCCATGGAATACTCGTGTTTTAGTAAAAATACTTTTAGTCTATCATACCAAGCCTTAGGAGCTTGCTTAAGACCATACAAATCCTTTTTAAGTTCATAAACATAATTTGGTTTTTCAAAATCAATAAAACCCGAAGGTTGAGCAACGTAAACCTCTTCATTTATAAAACCATTTAGAAAAGCACTTTTTACGTCCATTTGATATAATTTAAAATCATTTGCACAAGCAATAGCAAGAAGTATTTGAATAGACTCTAATCTAGCTACCGATGCATATGTTTCATCATAATCTATACCTTCTTGTTGATTATACCCTTGTGCTACTAATCTAGCTTTATTCCTAGACACAATACCATTTTTGTCTAACTTATTTCTATATACCCATTTTGTTCCTATAACTGAGTGATTCTTAGGTAGAGGCACTAAATCCCAAACATCGTTAGCTATAAATTGGTTTAGCTCCTCTTGCATAGCTACAACCCAACTTTCATCTCCTAATGCCTCATTGACATTCTTAGGTTCTATGGTCAAGATGAAATAAAAGTAATTACTTTTATTTTGGGCTTGTGATCTTAATATCCTTTGATTAAGATTTTCTATGACTTGTTCTAATAGGTTATTTTTAGATTCTTTAATGTTAACGACCTCATCAACTTCTACGGACTCATCTTCAATATTATTGTTATTTACTACTTTAATATTATTTTCAATAGCTTCTTCTTCACCAATATCATCATCAACCATTGGTGATAATTTGGTGGGAGGAGGACTTTCATCGAATGTCACGTTGAGTGATTCTTCGACTTTCATGGTGTGTTTATTGGATGCTGACTAAACACAAGCAATTTATGATATTTAGACATAACAAAACATGCGTCATGCAAGTGTGAGTTGCAATTTAAATGAATGTTCTTTTAAACATTTCATCGATTTCGTAATTTCATGTATTACCATACATGTAACCGTTGAAAATAGCTATTGTCATTTAATTTGATATTTTTTCTTTACTAGTAAATTCTAATCTCGATTATGTTCATGATCGGAAGTTTTGTAATTGGAAACTTATAAAGAGAATACATCCTTTTGAATAATGATTAATTACTTCATTAGATTTCTGTTTACGATTATTATTTTATAAGATGATGGAGGATCACTATCCATGATGAGTTCCATCATCCCTAATCCTAATCTTAAATAATTAAATACTTCACGTTTTAAAAGTTTAGTTAATATATCGGCTATATTATCTCCGGATGCAACTTTCTTGATAGAAATGTTGCCTTTTTGGGGTTATCGCGAAGAAAGTGGTGACGGATTTTCTATAAACGTTTAGTTCTAGAGTTTTGTATTAAAGTCCGATAAACGCCTTTATTGTCGCATATAATCGGAACGTCGTCGAGGCGTATGTCATAGTCGATGAGAAGCTTGTTCCCTTCATAGTGCTGTGTTGACTTGCCTTCCCCGCGAGACGTATCGGCTTCGGTCCGTAGGAATAGCAAGGCCGTTGTTTCTTCTCAGCGAGCCAAGATGTCAAACCACATCCCATGAACATTACAAACGCCGCAATGCTTTTTGCGATTCAACATAATTGGCCCCAATTGTCAAGTCGGCATAAGCTATAGTTTCTACTGCCGGTTCCTTCGGATGACCCATAAACCTAAATGTTTATTCCTCTAACATGCCCTAAAGTACGCTTAACCGGCTTTTAAGTGGGTAGTCCTGTAGAGGATTTACTGAAACCGAGCACATAAGCAGACAACTAAACATAATAATCTGGGCCTACTATTTGTTAAATATATTTAAACTACCAATCATACCTCGATATATTAGAGCTATCACCGATCGGCCTTCAATCGCCTAGTGAAGCTTGATCTCTTGACATTTTGCTCTTGTTGGTTTGGAATCCTTCCTATCTGAACTTCTTAAGCATGCTCTTTGATGTATATTAGATTGATTAAAATATTACGTCTTCCATTTGTTTTATTTAAGACCCAAGAAAATTCAACTCCCCCATCATACTCATCTCAAACTCGTCGTGTATGATTTTTGCAAAATTTTCACACAAGTTTTGACTCGTGGAACCAAATATAATGTCGTCGACATATATTTGAACAATGATAAGATGTGACTTTGATTTCTTAGTAAAAAGTGTATTATCGACCAATGAGTCCCATTGAATAACTTTGTTTTTATCAAAAATATTCTTTTTAATCTAATCATACCAAGCCTTAGGAGCTTGCTTAAGACCATACAAAGCCTTTTTAAGTTTATAAACATAATTTGGTTTTTGAAAATCAATGAACCCCGGAGGTTGAGCAACATAAACCTATTCATTTATAAACCGGTTTAGAAAAGCATTTTTTACATCCATTTGGTATAATTTAAAATCATTTGCATAAGCAATAGCAAGAAGTATTCTAATTGACTCTAACCTAGCTACCGGAGCGTATGTTTCATCATAATCTATACCTTCTTGTTGATTATATCCTTGTGCCACTAACCTAGCCTTATTTCTAGACACTATACCATTTTCATCTAATTTATTTCTAAAGACCCATTTTGTTCCTATGACGGATTGACTCATGGGTAGAGGGAATAAATCCCAAACATCATTAGCTACAAATTGATTTAGTTCTTCTTGCATAGCTACAACCCAACTTTCATCTTTTAATGCCTCATTAACATCTTTGGGTTCTATGGTGGATATAAAACAAAAGAAATTACTATGATCTTGGGCTTGAGATCTTAAGGTTCTTTGATTAAGATTTCCTATGACTTGATCTAGTGGATGATTCTTGACTCCTTCATGTAAACCGACTTGTCCAACTTCTATCGACTCATCTTTTTCATTAATATATTTACTACTTTAGTAATATTATCCTAATACTATCATTCTTCACCAACATCATCATCAACCAATGGTGATAATTTGGTAGGAGGAGGATTTTCATCGAATTGTCATATTGAGTGATTCTTCAACTTTCATTGTATGTTTATTTAACACTATATATGCTTTACTATTTTAAGAATATCTTAGAAAAACACCTTCGTATGACTTCGGGTCAAACTTGGTTAGATAGTATTTAGTATTTAAAACGAAGCAACTGCTTCCAAATACTTTGAAATATTCTAAAGATGGTTTCCTACCTCTAAATATTTCATATGGGGTTTTGTCCTATATAGGTCGAATTAATATTCTATTTAGTATATAAGTCGACGTATCAACGGCATTGCACCAAAACTTTTGTGGAATGGATTGTTCGTTAAGCATAGTCCTACACATCTCTTGTAAGGTTCTATTCTTTCTTTCAACTACCCCATTTGATTGCGGAGTACGTGGAGCCGAGAAGTTATGAGTAATGCCTTGTGCATCACAATAAGCTCCGAATTGATTCATTATCAAATTCCCAACCATGATCCATACAATCCTACTATAGAACTAAACCTATTGGGTTTGAAATTTTCCAACTTAATATTTCAAATTTTCTCAAAAGCTTTATTTTTAGTTTTTAGAAATCTAGTCCATGTATATCCTAGAATAATCATCTACTACTACTAAGGTGTATAAATAACCTCCATAGCTTTTAATTTGCCGACAGACCAAATAAGTATCATATGTAATAAATTCTAAACATCTTAGTGGAAAACCCTATTTTAGCTTATGACTTGCATGAGCTTGCTTCCCTATTTGCAAGCATCACAAAATATTTATCATTTTTTAGCTAGTAAGTTTTCTAACTAATTCTAAGATAGGACAAAGATTTACTAAAACGCATGTTTGCGTGACCAAGTCTTCTATTCCATAAGGTAGAGTTATCCACTACCGTGGCGAGACACAATTTGTCTTGAGACTTATTTTATAATTTCATTACGTATAAACCATTTTTCCTAATTCCGTTTCTTATGATTTTCCATCTTTATTATTTCACTACCTTCTTCCGTGAATAAGACTCTACACTTATTGTCACAAATTTAACCGACACTAAGTAAGTTAAATGCTAAGTTGTCTACGTGTTCTACATTAGATATAGTAAGAGAGTTATTTAAGATCATACCTTTGCCTTTGATCTTTCCTTTTAAGTTACTTCTAAAGACAACATTACCTCCGTCGTATGCTTTGTAGGTAGATAATAGACTTTTGTTATCGTTCATATGTCTGGAGCAACCACTATCTTTGATCCATTCATCCGGTTCTAAGCATGTTCTCAAGCATACCTATTTCAACAAAAATAAATTCAGGCGTTTGGTCCCTAATATCTCATGGGTCTAAAAATGTTAGTGTTGTATATCCCTTACATTTATTGCAATTAATTGGGATATTAAAATGGAATATAATTTCCCATATGTACAAAGCCTTGATTTTGATTGTTGTTCTAATTTATAGGATAGAGGTTCTGGTGACTTGTTTCTCTAAAGTTTCTTCTAGGTTTAGGTGTGTTGTATTGATGACATTAAATAACGTCTACTTTATAGCATTATTTATCCCATGTTATTTACCCATTTGGAATAGTTATTGCAAAGAATTGTTACTTAATCGTTTATATTTGAGAATTGCAGTAATTATGGAGTACTTGGTGAATATTAACAAAAGGCACGCCTTCTGGAGCTTAAACGAAGACATTTTGAAGATTACTATTTTGACTACCAATACGCCGTATCAATCAAGGAAGATACGGTGTATCCGTGCATGCACTCACCAAAGACCACAAAGGAAACAAGCTCAATACGTCATATCTAGAGAAGACCAATACGTCGTATTGGATATATAGTATGTGAATATTCTGGAAGATATCAAACGTGGTCCCTACTCTAAGAAACTCTAATACGCCATATCCAATCCCTTGGATATGCCGTATCGAATCGACTTCCAGACCCTATAAATACAAAACTCAAACACGAGTTTTTAGTGTGCTAAATCATATTCTCGATACCTAAACCACAAAAGTATATTTTTAGAGGAGAAAAAGAGCAGAAGAGGTCTTGCAACGCACTCCAATCCATAGAAGACAACGTGTAATTTCTTATACTTTTGTAATCGTTCAGTTTTTGGCATCATTCGTTAACTCGGTTAGTTTACCTTGGCTAAAACAATTACTCTTGTATTAATTATGATGTTTAAAGGCTAATACCTACGGGTATTAGCCATTATTATGAAGATCTGAATGTTTGGTTTTGTTTATATCTCGATTGCTTAATTTATCGTTGTATGCTTGTTTATGTTTATCAAATATACTTGTTTACGTGCTTTTGTATGCGACCTATCATTCAACTGGATCTAGTGATACAGAGCAAGTAATCTAGATGCTGAGATAGCTCTCTATATAGTGATTTATACATCTAGAATCATAGGATCACAAATATTATCCTTTTAAAATCGTGCTAAGGATACGCTTCTGGCTTAACTAGTTAATGGAAACTGCCTTTGGTTTATTAAACATGTTGACTAGTAGGTGAATCTAGATAATTCAACAAATAATATTCTGATTCCATTGCATAGTTGGACAAGTAGACTACTAGAGTATAAATTTCCATTAAGCAGTAAGTGAGTAAAGTCTCTATGAGCTAGGGTTTAACAAGATCACCATTGCTTTAATCCCTAAGATAGATTATAATTAGGTAATAAGGATGCTTTATGCGGACACTTTAATTGTGACAGAATTAATGTGTCTAGGTCTTAGGATAAATTCTCGCCTAAGTCAAAGAATAATATGCCTATTCGAGATAAGTAATCATTGCACTGAATAAACAAACCAACTTCTAATCAGATTAATGATGGATAATAGAGTTTTCTATTATAAGGCTCGACCGTTCTTTTATCTTCTGTTAATTTCCTTGCATGGGTTAAAGCGTCTTGAATTGATTGTAGTCACCAACCAAACCCGTGCCAGTCTCTCAGGCTAAAACCCCCTTTTACCTGTTAGAATTAGGATTAAAACTAACATAGGATTAGCATAGGTTTGACTTAGATTAGAATTAACTTAGATTAAATAACCAAAATATAAATAAATTGAGAGATTTAACCTCGCTTCAAGTGTTCGACACCCTACTTACCACGAATCTACCATCGATCGGGTACACTGCCCGTTAAAGTGTTGTTTTTGGTTAAGTTGGCAAAATATAAATTTAAAACTTGAATCATAAAAATATACACCACACAACGACACATCAAGTTTTTGGCGCCGTTGCCGGGGACTGAAATTTAATCTTGATTTTTATTTTTTATTTTTCTTTTTAACATTAGATCTAACCCTTAGGAGTAGTGTTAATTAGATTAGTGTAATTTAGTTTAATCGTTTGCTTGCATATATAATTGTTTAATTTAATTGTTTCCCTAATACACTTTTCTGGTCGACAACTCGATACGGCATATCCACTTCTACTAAATACGGTGTATCCAACCTTCTGTCTAATACAACGTATTCGTTCTGATCAGCAACACGACGTATTCAATCATTTGTATACGGCGTATTGGAAAAAAGTTAACATATTTTTGCAAGTTTATTGTCTTTGAATTGCTTTACTTTGAATCATGTCTTACTTTTCAGGAGCATCATTCGGACTTCGTCCATATCACTTTACCTATCCGGAAAGAAAGCTAACGATGGAGGAAATGTTATACAAGTTCATTGACGAAGGAAAACGTGAACACGAAGAGATGAGGGCATTCATCTGTGACTTTCAAACGACAAACGAGATCTTATTTAAAGAAAGAAACAATTCGTTAATTGAGCTCAGATTTGGGGTACAAGAGCTGTTAAAAGTGATCAATAATACTCCAATGATTAATTGTGAAGTTAAAGGAGTAACTACTAGAGGAGGAAAAACTACGAATCAAGATGCTCAAAATAATGATACCAACGTTCGTACCGAAGAACCTCTAGCAGAAAATCACGACGAGCCAGTTGAATCAAATGAAATACTCACCAATGTTCAACCTCAGAAAACCAACGAACCTGATGCACAGCCTTTAAATAGGATCCGAACGCCACCTATTCCATTTCCTTGAAGATTAAGGAAGGAAAAAGAAGAAGCTCAGCAGAAGAAGTTTTTAGAAAACCTAAAGCAGCTCCACATAAATCTACCTTTCATAGAAGCCCTAGCCCAAATGCCAAAGTATGCTAAATTTCTTAAAGGTTTGCTGAAAAATAAGGCCAGACTCGAAGAAAATTATACGATAACTATGAATGAAAGGTGCTCAGCAGTATTGTTAAACAAACTTCCATCAAAAGAAAAAGACCCAAGGAGTTTTACTATTCCTTATGACATTGGCCAATTGCATATCAACAACGCTTTAGCAGATCTGGGGGCTAGCATAAGTTTAATGCCATACATGATGTATGAAAAATTAGGGTTAGGTGAACCAAAGGCTACCAGAATGAGCTTAGAACTTGCGGATATTTCAATCCAATACCCGAGAGTTCTTTGGTTCTACAGAAGTTAGGAAGGCATCAAAGTAAGATACAGAGTGAGAAGGATCGTCGATCACGTTTTATATAGGATGATCCTTAGTCCATCTACCAAGGTGTTTAAATAGAGTGTGGGTTTGTCTCACATTGGATGATGATCCCTGAGAAGTCGAATCTTCATGAAGTGGATCATCATAAAAAATTGGTGTTTTTGGTGATTCTTCAAAACCTTAAGAAATGTTTAGAGAATGTTCTTGTTCGTGTGTTGATGGAATACTTGTTGATGGATCCTGGTCAATGGAAGTTGACACAGGAAATCGGCTAAAACCACAGCTCTCGGAGCAGCAGCTTCTTGAACTGGAGAAACAGCAATTGATGGAGGATTGAAGTATTCATCGAACATAGGTTAAAACAAGCGATCCCAATCATCTCTTTTTGGTGGAATACAATGTTGTTGAGAAACAGGATTTGAAACGAGTCCTGAACTGGATATAGCAGGAGTCATAGAATGAAGCTCGGGTCCTCAACTGAATTGTTCAAAAGCCATAGCTGTCAGCTTATCGACTGTCACATAAATGGTTTCTATAATTTTCTGAGTTCTTTTGTTGTAGATTCTGAACGCTTTCTTTGCGGGCGTGTAACCAATGAAAATATTGCATCTAATTTACCCAGGTCGTCATTGTCATTGGTAGGATAACAGAGTAACCCAAAGACATGAAAGAATGATAAATCTAATTTCTTATCTTGCATAAGTTCATATGGAGTTTTGTTGTATCGAAGGCGGATTAAAGAACGGTTTTGGGTGTAACAGGCTGTATTGATTGCTTCGGCCCATAAAAATAATGGAGCTTTAGAAAATACTAACATTGTACGAGCAGCTTCTACAAGAGTTAGGTTTCCCCTTTCGACAATGCCGTTCTGCTGAGGAGTGCAGGCAACAGATGTTTGATGCGAGCTGCCAACATTTTCATAAAATTTACGAAGTGTCTGATTAATAAAATCCGTTCCATTATATGTTCAAACATTATGGACAGTGGCATTCAAACAAACTTGAATATTTTTGATGCATTTAATGATGGCCTCAGGAGCTTCATCTTTTGTCCTCAAAAATCTGACCCAAGTAAATCGTGAGTAATTGTCAACAATCACTAAGATATACCTTTTCCTATTAATACATGCCACAAGCATCGGGCCACACAAATCCATATGCAAAAGATATAGTTTCTCCTGGTTAGTGTCTTCAGCTTTGGGTTGATGAGAGGATTTCTTGCTTTTTCCTAATGCACATGCTGAACACAGATGATCTTTGATGTGTCGTTGTGTGGTGTATATTTTTATGATTCAAGTTTTAAATTTATATTTTGCCGACTTAACAAAAAACAACACTTTAACGGGCAGTGTACCCGATCGGTAGTAGTTTCGTGGTAAGTAGGGTGTCGGTTAAATCTCTCAATTTATTTATATCTTGGTTATCTAATTCTAAGTTAATTCTAATCTAAGTCAAACCTATGCTAATCCTATGTTAGTTCTAATCCTAATTTCAACAGTCAAATGGGATATT
The DNA here is from genome assembly GCA_026074375.1 of Tanacetum coccineum. Taxonomy (NCBI): domain Eukaryota; kingdom Viridiplantae; phylum Streptophyta; class Magnoliopsida; order Asterales; family Asteraceae; genus Tanacetum; species Tanacetum coccineum. The sequence continues at coordinate 10,853 of BQNB010084606.1, read as the reverse complement.
CAGGCCTGAGAGACTGGCACGGGTTTGTTTGGTGACTACAATCAATTCAAGACACTTTAACTCACACAAGCAAATCTAAATAGATAAAATAAAAGAGCGGTCCATCCGTTGATAGAAAACTGTTATTAGAGATCATTATTACGATTAGAATTTGGTTTGTTTATTTAGTGCCAATGATTACTTATCTCGTAGAGGCATATCATTCTTTGACTTAGGCGGGACTTCAATCTAAGACCTAGCTCATTAATTTGTCAAAATTAAAGCATTCTTATATATTGATTATAATTCTTCTTAGGGATTATAAGAATAGTGATCTTGTTAAACCCTAGCTCATAGAGACTTTACCCATTAATGCTTATGGAAATTTTATACACTAGTAGTCCTTTGTCTAAACTATCAAGGGAATCTGAAAACTTATTGGTTGAATTTTCTGGATTCACCTACTAGTCAACATGTCAATAAAACCAAAGGCATGTTTACGTTAACTTGTTAAGCCAGGTGCGTATCTTAGCTAGATTTTAAAAGGACAATACTTATGTCCTATGGTTTCTAGATGTACCAATTTACTATATGGAGTGCTTTATCCCGGCATCTAGATTACTTGCGTCCGTGTCATAGATCTAAATTGAATGATAGGTCGTATACAAAGCACGTAAACTAGTATGAATTGATATACATAACTCAAGCATACAACGATAAAATTAAGCTATCGTGATATAAACAAAACCATACCTTCGATCTTCATAATAATGCTTTTACCCAAAGGTATTAGCTTTGAAAACATATATAATACAAGGAGTAATTGTTTTAGCCATGGTAACTGACCGAGTTAAGAATGATACCAAAAACTGATAACGATTACAAAAGAGTATAAAGAAATTAACGTTGTCTTTCTATGGAATTGGAATGCATTGCAAGGCCTTTCTGCTCTTTTTTCCTCTGAAAATTGACTTTTGTGGTTTTGGTATCGAGAATATGATTTAGCACACTTAAAACTCATTTTTGAGTTTTTCTATAGTTATGTTGGAGTCGGTTCGATATGGCGTATCCATGGGTTGGATTACTGGGTATTGCAGATTCTTGGGAGTAGGGACATGTTTTGATATCTTCCAGAAGTCTTCACATAATATATCTTCAATACGTTTGCGGTGTATTGGTCTTCGCTGGATACGGCGTATGATGCTTGGTTTCTTCGTGGTCTTGGTGAGTACGGCACGGATACGCTGTATCTCCTTGATGGAATACTGCGTCATTGGTGTCAGAATCGTATCTTTAAAATATCTTCGTTTAAGCTCCAAAAGCGAGCCTTTTGCTATATTTCACCAAGTTACTATAATACTGCAAATTCTATAAATATAGATTATTAAACAATTCTTTGATATTAATTATACCCCAAAATGGGTTAATAACATGGGATAAATGATGCTTTAAAATAGATGTTATTTGATAAGTTTATGATTGATAAGATTACGTCATCAAATATCCCGACTCTTGAATCCTACTTGTCCTCAAGTAGTTGGGGCCTTTAGGATGTTTATAAAAAGGCATCCTAAGGATATTTTCTAATTAAAATGCTTTTTTTGATTTATACAAGTACACAAACCAAAACACCTCACGAAATAGGAAGATGAAAACACTCAAATCACTCAACTAATCTATGTGGTAACATGTAACTAATTCGCTCAAGTGCTCGGTCATGACGAGTATTCTATCATAAGCTTGGCAAGGATACACATCTCCACAGCTAAAGCTAAGGAGTAACAAGTTTATAAAGGTAAATATGGGTTTGTATGATAAGGCTTAGGGTTGATTACGCTAACTAATCTTTATCGATCCATATTCAGCTGTGGGCGACAAAGTGCTCCATACATACTCACCGTAATGTCGGGATAGACCACATTACGACATGCTCCACTTTCCACCTCGAATATGTCAAGAGTAGGAATGTAGAGTAATATAGGGGGTAATGGATTCTAACTTTCAATAAATAGTATTAAAACTAACAAGGCAGCTGCGAACATGCCATACATGGCCATACGCGCGAATAGACATGCATGCTCGTTCAACAACTCATTCGCGTAAAACCCATGGTTAATGATTAGGAAAGGGAATTAAATTGTTGTTAAATAAAAATTACGAAACAAATAGATTAAGTCTAAAATACAAGTTGCTAGACACTTTTTTCCGACCGTTACCATGATAAAGACACAACTATTTACAATCGTCGTGATATAGATAAAAACAACAACTAAGTTGGCATTCCCGCAATAGTCAAATTCCCCTAACACTCATACTTTATATACTTTACAAGGCAAGTGGCGATATCTTCCACTTTATACAATACTCTACATTAGGGGTGAGCAGAAAAATTGAAAAAATTGAAACCGAAACGAAAACCGAAAAAACCAAACCGAAAAATAACGACCTTAACTAGAAAACCGGGTGGTTCGGTTTAACTTTTTCCAAACCAAAATAATTTCGGTTCGATTTCGGTTTCGTCCAAAAACCGAACCGTAAAAACCAAACCGAACCGAACCAGTTTTATAATAATATATAATTAATATAATATAAATAAATAAATAATAAATCTAATTTTTAAATTCATATTTATTTTATGGGTGGAATTATAATATATATATATATATATATATATATATATATATATATATATATATATATATATATATATATATATATATATTTATATATGTGTTTGTCATGTACGTGTGTTTACCTGACAATATATCGTTACATATATGACAAATGATCATACTATGTGTATTTTCACTTGCATGTGTGTGTGTCTCATTCATATGTGTATAATTGTTGAATCTGACATTATTATGCTCATATTGACAAAAATAAAAAAACTAATTTTATACGTAAAACAAGTTTATTAATATAAATTAGCTACAACCAAATATAAACGGTTTGAAACCGAAAAAACCAAAAAATCAAACCAAAATACTAAAAAAACCGAACCGCCAAAAACCGAGTGGTTTCGGTTTTTGGTTTTATAAAAACTGAATATTTCGGTTCGGTTTCGGTTTTAACTAAAAACCGACCCAAACCGAACCGTGCACACCCCTACTCTACATCGTCGATTTGTATCAACGAATAATCGATCCTTCGTGTAATTCCTTCGGTAATTGCGAAACGATTATCTTCAAACTTTCCTTCTCTTTTTTGTTGCGATTTTTCTAATTTTTTCGATTTTTTTGCTAACACTATACTACGAAACTCGGTGTAGTTTCACCATCTTCACCATCATAATAATTCCGGATAATTCCTTCGATAATTCCTTCATTCTTCGGACGTACCAATAATTGCGATGGTAGTAAAAAATACATGAGTTTTGACTATAATATACATTCCCATTTGCGATGTGCAAATTCTTCCAACCGTACCAAAGATAGAAAATTTTGACACAAGACTCGGGAAATACAAACTTTACACTTTAAGCAACTAGCAACTGTAAAATAAACTTAATCTAACAGGATAGGCTAAGGTGTAAAGGTGTAACAAAACAAATAATTGGTGTAGTTCCTAAAGGATTGGCTCTACGGGTTGTTCTAGGGGTATCTTACTCTTAAAGTGAGAGTAAACAAAAGGTTTATATGGGGGTTAACTAACCAGTGTAGTTAGTTAATAAGCAACATGTAAAGGCGATTTGGGTGTAATCCTAAAATTTACCAATTTAAACAAGTTACTCCATCAAATCCATAGTACATATCACTGCGGTCTCAAATAGATATACCAAGCCAAGTTCTAAAGTCTACAACATCACCGGCGCACTCATATTTTATGGAATTTGGGTAAACGTTTGGAAATAGATAAGGTTAAATCCTCACAATATCTAACAAGGGTTATTGTGTGCGGGTTATGTATCAAGTAATTTCACAAAAGTATGCTTGAAAAAAATTAAGCATAATTTAAGCATTTTAGTGTGAAAAATAGGACAAGTAAACATTCTAATTCCATACCCCACTTGAATTATACAACGTCCTTGTTGTATATATAAAACATTAAATACAGGAATTTAAAAAGAATTAGAATGAGAAACTCCCCTAATATTTGCTCGGTAGATTCTCCATGTTGAGTTTAATTGGCAATATTTCATGTTGACAGCGCCATGAAGTTCTCAAGACTCCAACTCTTCACGATCTCTAGATATGTAAATTCCCCACCAATTTTTCGTTGATATTTCTTTCCTCGAGGTCCATTATTTGAGTGCGCGTCACCTTCCATCTGCATCCTGTTTTTGAAAAATATCTTGGTACGATTTTGGATCATATTATCTTTATTTATCTTCATATATCATATTTACATCTTCTTATATCAATAGATTCTTCATTGGTTCCAAGCGAGTACTGAATAGCTTCAAACTTTTATGCTTTACACATTCTTTTGTTAGGTTGCTCATCAATGGATTTGGATCTATTGCAATATTTGCGATTCGTCTGGCTTTGTTTGTTTTCCTTTTTGGTGTCACACTTTCCATGGGTTATTAAATAAGGTTTGAAGAATGAGTCAGGAGTAGTATTTTTATTACTCAAGATTTTGTTATCCATTCGTCTCTTATTCAAACTCCCATTCATCCAAGCATGGAACAATATTTTTTTAGTTCTTCCATCTACTTTCATATGTTTATCAAATGATGAGTTTACTCGCGATATGAATTCAAGTGGATCTATCGCCCAGTTAACTCCTTCGTCCAACATTTCTTCTTCTCCATCGTATGATTCAGGATAAAATTTACAGAAATTTTTTTCAACAAGTTCTTCGCAAACGGTAATTTTTCCTTCCCCGTCGTTTATCCACCATTGTTGTGCGTCATCAGCTAGTGAGAGAGGAAAGACTTTCATTCGTAGTTGATGGGAATCCACACCATGAACGTAGATTAAATCAACCATTTCAAGCACGTTAGCGATGTGGTTCACTACGTATTCGTCAATCCATCCGTGGTATGCACTCTTTCGTAATTCTATCAAAAATTCATTGTTGGGTTCAATGTTTATATCGTTACTTGTGATAGAAAAATTCGATTCATTTCGAGCATTCATTAAGTATTCCTTTGAAATTAGTTCTGCCATGACTTATTATGGTATCTTCTTCAGTCTACTAGCTCTGATAAGTACTTCCTGTAACAAAGGTAAAAATATCAGCAGGATTTGCTCTGAAAAAAGATAGAAAACAATTTAGCATGAAAATCAAATACGAAAACTAAAATTTTGTTCCATATGATCGATAAGCCATATCCAATGGAAGTGGATACACTGTATTAATCTTTTGAATGAATACGCTATATTGGACAGAAAGTTAGATACGCCGTATCTAATAGAAGTGGATAGGCCGTATCGAGTTATCGGCCAGAACAATGTATTAGGAAAACAATTAAATTAAACACACAAATATACAAGTAAACAATTAAACTACCAAATATACATAATATACAAGAATATACACTCATCTAATTAACACTACTCCTAAAGGTTAGATCTAATGTTAAAAAACAAAATATAAAATAAAAATCAAGATTAAATTTTACTCCCCGACAATGGCGCCAAAAACTTGATGTGTCGTTGTGTGGTGTATATTTTTATGATTCAAGTTTTAAATTTATATTTTGCCGACTTAACCAAAAACAACACTTTAACGGGTAGTGTACCCGATCGGTAGTAGTTTCGTGGTAAGTAGGGTGTCGAACACTTGAAACGAGGTTAAATCTCTCAATTTATTTATATCTTGGTTATCTAATTCTAAGTTAATTCTAGTCTAAGTCAAACCTATGCTAATCCTATGTTAGTTCTAATCCTAATTCTAACAGGTAAAAGGGGGGGTTTTAGCCTGGGAGACTGGCACGAGTTTATTTGGTGACTACAATCAATTCAAGACACTTTAACCCACGCAAGAAAATTAACAAAAGATAAAAGAGCAATCCAGCCTTATGATAGAAAACTGTATTAGCCATCATTAATCCGATTAGAATTTGGTTTGTTTATTTAGTGCAATGATTACTTATCTCAAAGAGGCATATCATTCTCAGACTTAGGCGGGACTTCATCCTAAGACCTTGGACACATTAATTCTTTCACATTAAAGCAATCCGCTAAAAGCATTCCTTATATATTGATTATAATCTATCTTAGGGATTAAAGCAATGGTGATCTTGTTAAACCCTAGCTCATAGAGACTTTACCCACTTACTGCTTAATGGCAATTTATACTCCAGTAGTCCACTTGTCCAACTATCCAATAGAATCAGAACATTATTTTTTAAAATTATCTAGATTCACCTACTAGTCAACATGTTCAATAAACCAAAGGCAATTTCCGTTAATTAGTCAAGCCAGAAGTATATCCTTAGCACAGTTTTAGAAGGACAATATTTGTGATCCTATGATTCTAGATGTATAAATCACTATATAGAGAGTTATCCCGACATCTAGATTACTTGGTCTGTATCACTAGATCCAGTTTAATGATAGGTCACATACAAAAGCACGTAAACAAGTATATTGATAAACATAAACAAGCATACAACGATAAATTAAGAAATCAAGATATAAACAAGACCAAACATTCAAATCTTCATAATAATGGCTAATACCCGAAGGTATTAACCTTCAAACATCATAATTAATACAAGAGTAATTGTTTTAGCCAAGGTAAACTAACCGAGTTAACAAATGATAACAAAAACTGAACGATTACAAAAGTATAAGAAATTACATGTTGTCTCCTATGGATTGGAATGCGTTGCAAAACCTCTTCTGCTCTTTTTCTCCTCTAATAATCGACTTTTGTGGTTTAGGTATCGAGAATATGATTTAGCACACATAAAACTCGTTTTTGAGTTTTGTATTTATAGGGTCTGGAGTCAGTGTCGATATGGCGTATCCAATGTATTAGATACAGCGTATTAGGATTTCTTGGAGTAGGGACCACGTTTGATATCTTCCTTGATGGATACGGCGTATTGATTGTAAGAATAGTAAACTTCAAAATATCGTTGTTTAAGCTCCAGAATGCACGCCTTTTGCTAATATTCACCAAGTACTCCATAATTACTGCAATTCTCAAATATAAATGAGTAAGTAACAATTCTTTGCCTTTGAAAACCATTTAGACCCTAACTCTAGTTGGTGGAGATTTGCTTACTTTTCAAGCTTATGATAGAATACATGCTATGACAGTGCTATTGAGCGCTCACCCAGAAAATGAAACACTTAGACTAGTTTGAGAGTTGAGTGATTTTCGATCCCCTTTTTTGTAAGGTGTTTGGCTTTGATGTTTTATAGCATAAGTAAATTATGAATTCATTTCTCCGAGTTAAATTGGGGAAATCTCTTTATAAATTATTCCAACAGGTCTACTTGAGGGCAAGTAGAAGTCAAGTGTGGGGATATTTGATAACATCAAATATTTAATACTTTGTAGTATCAAATTCCCTATCAAAATGCTTGTAATTACGTCATAAATACCTGAAAATGGTACTTAATCACTCATTAATTGTTTTCAGAAAGAAATCAAGCATTTATGCAAGAAACATAGGATTTGGACACAAAAACGTGCAAATATGGATTTTTAAGTCGTTTTACGGTGTAACCATCCCGCATAGGTTACGCAGAAACATAATTAAGGCAAGAATGGTCATCACCAAGGTTACGGCGTAATCACTTGCAAAGTTTACGCCGTAACACATCACATTAAGGAATGATGAGTCATCCGAGTCAGCATTATGACGTAACAAGGTGTTGAAGTTATGCTGTAACATAAATTTGCCTACGATAAGGAAGCCCACATCAGCATGATTACGGCGTAACCACACACAAGGGTTACGCCGTAACAAGTTTGAAAAGTATAGATAGAGCCCTCATTCTGCATATTCATCATCAACCCTTCTACCACAGCATCAAGGGGCGAACCAAGCTTCCATAGGTCTAAGAAATCCATCTGAAGTCCAAGGGAGAAATCACTTTACTTACTTTTGTATTTAATCATTCATAAACAGATCCTGTAAGAATTATTAGCTTTTGATCAATGAATCCTTCCATTATTTCTTACTGTTCTGTTACCATGAGTGGCTAAGCACTTCTAGTGCTGGCCTAGTTATGTAATTATTGATGTTATGATTAATATTTCCTGTTTGATTATCGTTTTATTAGATATCCTTATAGCTTGTCATAGATCCCTGCGTTTTGGCAATATTGAAAGGTAGCTTTGATCCGGTTAGTCCTTTTATTAGGTAAACCGTTGAACTTGGGATTACAAAGGTACTAGGATAAGTTGGAATCTATCCTAGTGTAGGAATCGATCAGATCACCGCCTTACTTACCCTAAATACTTAAAGAAGCGCATGAACTCTTTCAGAGAGGGTTAATAATCTATTTAGGTTATAAACAAGCCTTTTGGATGGTTGGTACTTAATAGCTACAACCAGGATACCTTAACATCGAGGCTTTTGAGCAATTGGGATACATGGAAGTATAAGGCAGACCTCAAACGTCAATTCAGATCTTTTAATATTAGAAAACTAATAAAATGATACTTAGACCTTGCACTAGGAAACATTTCATATACAGTAGTAATAAAGTAACTAGGTTAGCACGCTTTTCTCTCTATAGTTCTTCTCAATTTACTTTTTCTCATTTACTTTCTATCTTAATTCTCAAAATTATTCATGACCATTTTCAAACCTGTGACATTTCAAATTATAACTAATCTAAACATAGCTCTTGGGACGACCTCGGATTTACCAATCCTACATTACACACGACTGGGTTCTCTGCTCGTTAGTGCATGTAGACATCGGTGAATGAGTTTTTATAAATTTAAAACTTGTTAAATTATTTCTTTAAAAGAAAATACGCATCAAGTTTTTGGAACCGTTGCCGGGGAGCTAAAAATTAGTAATAATTTGAGTTTCTGTATTCTTTGCATTTTATTTTTGCACTAGTTTTTGTTGATTTTTTAGGAATCATTATGGCTGGGGAAAATATCGACAACCTCACTATGGAACAATATTTGACGTTGACTCGAGGAAACCAGGCACCGGGCGTGGTTAGACCAGAAATCGGGGGCAATGTCAGTTTCAAGATTAAGAGTTAATTCATGCGGAAATTGCGAGAATTGCGGGAAGACACCTTTTTAAGAAACAAAAATGACTACGCCCATGAACACATTAAGCGGGTTTTAGACATCGTCAGTTTGTTTAACATTCTAGGAGTGTCAAGTGATGCAGTCATGCTTCGTGTTTTTCCAATCACACTTATTGGAGCCGCAAAAAGGTGGGTGGATAGACTAACCACATGAACCATTAATACCTGGGATCTCCTCAAAAAGGATTTTATCCAATGGTATTGTCCACCATCTATGACCGCTAAACAACTTGAAGACATTCACAACTTCAAGCAAGAGGGTGAAGAGCCATTATACCTGTTGGAATTAAAGATAAATTCCACATTATGATGTAATACTAGGATTGATAAAGATTAGGATCAATGTGCTTAGAAGGAAATAGTATAGGGACTACTATTGTAATTTATTTATACTTAGCACATCTCTAAGTATAAATAAGGCATAAATGCCACCAAAATGATGTAATCCTCCACACTAAGTCAGTTGTATCAATATCAATTAATCAAAAGAGAAGTTAGGTCATTTCTCTCTCTAGAAACACACACATTATTACACCTTGATCTTCACACACTAGTCATCAATCAAGATCTACTGCTTAATATGTGGTATCAAGAGACAATGATTGCGTATTAGTGCTTATTTTTAATGTTTGATTGTGTTTATGAGATTGAGAATTTGCTTATTTTTGCTTATTCGAGCTTATTAGCTAATTCAGATTGCTTATTAAGCTTATTCAGTCGAGTTTTAAGCTTATTCAGACGTTATTCAAGCTTATTCTCATGCTTATTTTGTGTGCTTATTCTGATTTGTGCTCGTCTGTTCAGCCTTTTCAGCTTATTAATGAGATTTTTCTGTTAACATTGTGCTTATCAGATTCAGTTTGAGGATTTCATGCTTATTAGTGATTAATTAATGGTCAAAATCTGCTTTTTAAATCTGCTTATCAGCTTATCTATTAATTACTTTTTCTGAAGTGTTTATAAAGGATAAACAGATCTTTTCAGTCTGCTTATCTGCTTATTTTGGTGCTTATCTGCTTATTTCCAATCTGTTTATTCAGTGCTTATTTTTCTTAAATAAAAAAAACAAAAATAGTTAATTTTTAGATCTAACTGATTTCTAACTAATTTGTAACTAATTTTGAGAAGTTTGACTTTCTGTTTGACTTTTTGGTCAAACGGTCAAAACGCGTTTTTGGTAACCGTTTTTGTGCGAAATATGCTGAGCGAAACATGCTGAGCGAAATATGACGGGTACAAATTTAGGTGAAATATGACAAATTTCTGAAAAGAAACTCTGTCAAAAAAATTTTAACTGTGCGAAATATGTACTCAAACAAATATATCTCAGTTGTTGTTGTGTGTGTATAACTAGAAGATTCAAGATCTTTAAACAAGATCTAAACATACAATCAGATTCATCACGGATCTTAAATAAAAAAAAGACAGCCTCAAAACAAGAACTCAAACTAGATCTTAGATTTGTGTCGAACTTTTTAATAACCCATAACATTCGACATCATTCATCTTCATAGATCAAGAATAGATAACTATCATGCAACCTAAAGATCTAGACATAACTCCAAACCCTCATCATAATTGAAACTCTCATCATCAATAACAACTTCGACTCGATCTAATCTCATTCTCCTCATCACAACAACCAACATATTTTATTTTTTCTTCACCATCACAGATATAAAAAATAAAAAT
>BQNB010084605.1:0-28702 GCA_026074375.1 Tanacetum coccineum | reverse complement strand
GCCTCCAGATCTTTAGAGCGAATACCACTGCGCCTAACTCTAGATCATGAGTGGTGTAGTTTTTCTCATGAATCTTTAGTTGTCGTGATGCATAAGCAATCACTTTTTCTCTTTGCATTAGCACTGCGCCTAACCCTTTGATTGAAGCATCACAGTAAGCGATAAAGTCTTCATTTGCTTCGGGTAACGCTAGAATTGGTGCACTACACAACTTCTGCTTTATCAGCTGAAAAGCTGCCTCTGCCTTGTCACTCTAATCAAACTTGATCTTCTTTTGAGTGAGCTTGGTCATCGGCTTGGCGATCTTGGAGAATCCTTCAATGAATCTTCAGTAGTAGCCTGCTAGGCCCAAAAATTGACGAATCTCCGTTGCAGACTTAGGAGATGCCCAATCTTTGACGGATTCAATCTTGGCAGGATTCACATGAATACCATGACTGTCGATCACGTGACCAAGGAACTGTACTTTAGGGATCCAGAATTCGCATTTAGAGAATTTGGCATACAACTGCTCCTTCTTAAGCAACTCCAAGATTAACTTGAGGTGCTCTGCATGCTCTTGCTTGTTCTTCGAGTATATCAGAATATCGTCAATAAAGACAATCACGAATTTATCCAGATATGGCTTGCACACCCGATTCATGAGATCCATAAATACAGCAGGTGCGTTAGTCAAACCAAACGGCATAACTTGAAATTCGTAATGACCATACCGAGTTCTGAATGCCGTCTTTGGAATATCCTCTTCATGTACTCGAAGCTGATGATAACCTGATCGCAAGTCTAACTTAGAATAAACACTGATTCCTTGTAGTTGATCAAATTAATCGTCGATCCTTAGGAGTGGATAACGATTCTTTATCGTTGGCTTGTTTAATTCTCAATAGTCGATGCACATTCGAAATGATCCGTCCTTCTTTTTGACAACAAGACCGGAGCTTTCCAAGGTGAGGAACTGGGTCTTATGAAGCCATTGTCAGAAATTTCCTTCAGTTGATTCGACAATTCTTTCATCTCGGACGGTGCTAATTGATAAGGCGCCCGTGCTATAGGTGCAGCACCAGGTATCAAATCGATTCGAAATTTTTCTTGTCGGGCTAGTGGAATACCCTGCAAGTCCTCAGGAAATACTTTGAGAAAATCTCGAATGATTGGTACGTCTTCAAATCGCTTCTCCTTTGAATTATCTTCGGCCTCCTTTATGGTAATATGTGCCAAAAAGACATGGCATCCTTTTAGCAAGTACCTTTGGGTTTTGGTACACGAGATGATGTTTAATCAGGACCCGTGTCCGTTGTCGCTTCCATCACTACGAACAATTAATGTTTCATTTCCTATGGAATACGAACGATCTTCTCTGTATAAGCTATTATGGCAACCAATCCATGCTAATTATGACGTTGAAACTACCAAGTTATATGGGCATTAGGTTGATGTTAAATGGATGATTTAGTAAATTCTCTAATGGCGAGCAAATTTGATAGCGAATTGTCTTAGGGAAACTAATGATGTGTCTTGGCTTTTGAGACAGGATTTACTGTAAGATATTGTCGACTTTCAACACTGAGATGGCGTAAGGGTCTTCTTAGTTGCTATGATTACTAACTTAGTTTGTTGTGTCAAACACGTTTATATGAATACGTACACAAAGCTTGATATAAATAGGAAATTAGTTGCTGACAAAAGTTTTATGGTGACTATTCTTAGCATGGCATGGTCCTTCCTGAATTATACATAGGTGATCAGGTTATGTATATTTGAGGGCTAACGATGCGATGCTTATTTTCGTCAAAATTATGTTATGCATAAATAAGTATCAAAGAGTTTTATAAGATGCCAAAATAATTCACAAGGTGGATGTATGGTTGTTGATAGAATGAAAATAAAATGGTTTGCGAGAAATCGTATGATGGTTTATATGACGATAGCTAAATGACTTATGGGATGACAATAAAGTAATTTATGTGATGAAAACGGTTTCATAAGGTAAGGACAAGGTAATTCATAAAGTGTTAGTAACGTAGCTTTTGAGATGTTTGCAAAATAGTATATATGATATCAAGAAGGTACTTCATAAGATGATGGTGAGGGAATTGAAAAAAAAATAATGATAGTAACCTTGTTTATAAGGTAATGACGAACTAGTCTTTAGTTTACAAAGTATTAGTTGAGTGGTTTACAAGTGATGGTAAATTTGTTTATAAAACACAAGTGAAATAATTTATAAATGTTGGCAAAAGTTTTATAAGGTGATGGTAAAACAATTTTCCATGGTAATACCCAAATAGGTTATTAGGTAACTGTAAAATGGTTTATGTGATGGTAAGAACATAGTTAATAAGGTGGTATCTTATTAGATGATAGTAAAATAGTCTATTACAACAGTAAAATAGTTTTCAAAGCGATAGTAAAACAATTTATAAAATGCGTATTTATAACCCGATAGTGAACTGATTTATTTATGATAGTAAGACAGATTATTACAATAGTGGAATTGTTTACAAGGCGACTGTGGAATAGTTTATAGAACTTTAGTTTATCGAACGATGGTAAAACAGTTTGCCAATGATAGTAAAATGGTTTATAAAATGATAGTTTATTAATCGATAACCGGGTAGTTTGTTAAATGGCATCAGCTTTGTTTATGAGACGACACTAAAATCGTTTATGAGATGGACAAGATAGTTTCCAAAGGAATCACGTGACAGTTCATAATGTAATTATAAGGAGTTTATGTTGAGGTAACAAATTGTTTATGAATGGATAACAAGATAGTTTTGAAAATTGACCCTGGAAATAGTTTATGAGGGATAGCTAAATAGTTTAGCGTGTGATAGTGATGTGTTTTGTAAAATCATGATGTTTTAGTAAGTGGTTTGCATGGATAATAGAGGGTTGAAATAAAATTGACAAAGTTTTCATGATACCATAATTTGATAGATAATTGGGTTCATTGTTTCTTCCCACCAAAAGACTACATGTTTTCTTAATACTAAAAATCTCCAATACAAGCTAGTACATAAATCATGAAGCAAGATATCTATGAGTGTCGTCCGAACTGACTGGTCACGAGCTCCTTGAGTTTCCTAAAGTCCTCTCGGTCCTGACGCTGAGACTCTTGAACCATAGCCAACTGCTGCTCAATCTTAACACGAGCCTCTCTCTCATGGTTACGAGTAATCTTCTCGATTGCCTCTGTAGTCTTAATCCTAGCACGCAATGAAGCATTTTCTACCTCAGCAATGTCTGCCCTAAACCTTAGAGCCGTCAGCTCCTCCTATATGGGCACTCCTAATAAATGCTCTTGTATGCCTCGTATAGCCTCCCCGTGTTAGGCTTGTGTCCTCACCATGGCCGCTGCAGGAAAAGCAACTACAACGAAAGGCTCTAGGTGAATGACATCTACCCGGATATCGATCGAGTCCGCAAGATTCTCCTCAGCAGAGACGGGAATAGTGGATGCAGCCATAACCCGCACAAGCACAAATTTATATAAATCGTCTTTATATGAAACCATGCAGGATGCGTGCACTATGAACGGTACACATGATGTTACATGATGCATGGGGTGAATGAATATGCACACATGGCAGTGATGAGAATGCGACATGGCAAAAAGGAATGCATCATGGTATGAATGGACGATGGTATGAATGATTGGTGGTATGCATGAATGATGTTATGAATGAATGATGGTATATATCATATAAGATAGATTAATGTTTAGGACATACGAGTTTATAGTATGCTTTGTCCTAAGAGATGCTCTATTATAATAACTCTTATATAAACAAGTGTAAAATATACGCAAGGTAGGGTAGGTATTATTATACATGATAAGGTATGTACGATATATTAAATTACGTTGCATTAGTATAATTATCATATTGCAACTCAAAAGTGTATGTGTGCCATGAAAAATTTTGTATGATGCATTTGTTTGAAAAATGGTTATGGTCAAGTAAAAACATTTGACCTGGTTCTCTATAACCTAGGCTCTTGATGCCAATCTGTAACACCCCCAAAATGGGTCGCAGTGGAATATGGGTTGGAGAGTGTTACTTCATAGATCAATAGCACGAGATATGAGAACGACCTCTATATGAGTCCTGAATATGGATACATTGGATTAATTGACTTGTTTGTTACAATTGCCGAAGCTTAAATAGTTCCATCCATGAAATGTAATTTAAGCTTTTAGGACATAACAATATTGTCCCAAATGTAATGCATCCAAATCTTTATAGTAATGATCTCCAAAATGAATGACCACCATGTATCTTGTTTTCGCGTACCTTATTGACCTGAGAAAAACATGCTTTAAACGTCTACATAATGTTGGTGAATTCCAGGGTTAGTAGATGTTATAAAATAGGACCACAAGTTTTCCGATGTAAGTCATGTAACTCATACAATATCTTAAATGTAATTACGAAGTTGCCACTAGCTCATGACACGAGTCGACATATATGGTATGAAAATTTAATGCACTAAATGTGCCCATTTGTAGATGTTTCACCCGCAACATTCTAATTTGTTCCGACATGTTTTTGTTCGTTGTTTCGTACCTTCGAAACTGATGAGTGTACTCACCTCGACCGGGATGTCAATCCCAAATAGTTCTATTCATACATTCGCGCTCGCTAATAGGCAATTGACTGTCATGTTAGTGGGCATTAGTGGGTTTAGCTACTTAGGAAACGCGTAATTAGGTTTTTAAGAGTACTTGCGTCCAAAATGTAAAACAATGCATGTCTTCTCCCCTGAGTTGTAAAACAATATATTTGTGTAAAGCAGGGTATGAAACTCACGTAAGTGAATGATTGTTTATCTAAATCATATGAGTGAATCGCCTCGGCAATTTGAATGCAACCTAATTATTTTTAGGTCGTATGCAGTATAATTGTATTTACAATAATTAAAACATCCATGTCGTATAGTTACACCTACCAAATCCTAATAGTTTTTTTATTTCTTTAAAGTTAAATACAATACTTAACTGTACTTTGTTAAATAAAAGTATTATTTTTTTACTCGTAACGATATAATTATTTTTATTTAACTAACGTATCATTGTAAATGTATGATTTAATGATGATATTTCATTATTAATTTAATTTGTTTCATAAAAGATTATACAAAAATAAAAGTAATGCGCGCGAGTTTTAAAACCTCATATCTTTATCGTTTCGACTCCGTTTTATACGTTTCTTATGTCCATGTCTCCGTATTAAAATAATTTATCAAAACATCATATTTATAAAGTTTAAACCCTCTGATGAACAGTAACTTTTACTGTTCATGACAGTTTATAAAAACTATTTTTATAGAATTAATTATACGTAGTTTGTTTAAATCATAACTCGTTCATTATAATTCCGTTTCTCGAGTTCCTTATATCCTTGGATTAGTATTAAGATAATTTATCAAAATATCATATTTATAAAATTTAAACCCCTGATGAACAGTAGTATTTACTACCCCCCATACCTCCCCCCCCCCCCCCCCCCCCCCCCCCCCCCCCCCCCCCCCACACTAACAGTTTATAAAAATTATTTTTATAGAATTAATTATATATAACTTGTAAAATACGTAACTTGTTCGTTATAATTCCGTTTTTCGAGTTCTTTATGTCCGTGGGTTCGTTTAAGGAAATTTATCAAATATTGATTATTAGATTTTTACCCTGCGTGAACAGTATACTTTACTGTTCATCACGTTTATAAAACTGTTTTTATACAAGTTAATGCATTATAACTTTTGATTTCCGGATACTTGTTCGTTTATTCTGTTTTTTGGTTCCTTACATGCTCTCGATCCTTGTAAAGAGCACTATTTTTATAAAATATAAAACATAGGGTCTATAGTTCGAATTCCAACAGTAGCTATATAATAAAATTAGGGTTTTCAATTTATAAAGTTAGTTTGTATTTATTTTTGCTTAAAGACCTTGCACCATAATTTCACCAAGTGTTGTACCGTATATCTTACATGTATTTAGTCCTCTAAATGTTCATGTCATTTGTCCATATGAAATCATCAAATACTTTATATAACTTAAAAAAATGAATCTAGGTGGTGATTAAACTTTATTCAACAAGTTTGTAACAATGAAATTGAATGAATGGATATTGATTACTTTAATGGACCTTATAGTAGACAAAGTAGATGATGAACAAAGATGTAAGCCTTAACACAAGCCTTCAAAATTATAACCTAATCAAGAAAAAACCTAAATATGTTTTCTTGATTATTCCTTGTTAAACCCGAATCCAAGCTTGCCAACACCTTGAGTAACCTTAGGTAACCTTGGAATGAACACTTGAATGCTTGGAATACCTTGGATAAAAAATTAAAATGAAACCCTAATACACAATTTTTGTGCCGTGGGTTTTGGATGAAATAGAGAGTGTTCTTGCTTTGATTTTGCTTGTATGAATGTAAGAGGATTATAGTGGACCTAGGACTTCCTTTTATAATGTATAGAAAACCTTAAACAACCTAATAGTGAAACCATGGGATGGAAAATGGTTCTAGTACATGTGTAAGAGCTCTCCTCCTCCCAAGGAGGAGGCCATGGTCAAAAGGGGGGAAGGTACAAGTTGACAAGCCAATCTTTAGGAAGTTGGGTCCAAGGTACAAAAGTGTAAGGATTTACAAGTTGTAATGAAAGATTTAATAGGGATTAAATGATTTATTTCATGTGTAAAAGTCCATATCCGGTTTGTAAGAGATATAAGTGAGAAAAATAAATAAATTTTGAGTATTGGGTATAAATGTGGGTATTTGTTTGAGTGTAGATAGGTAAAGGTGCTTCCGGGTACGACCGAATGTAATTTATTGCGAAACATAAGCGTTTTACGTAACCAACAAAAATAAATTATGAAAAGTTATAAATTATACTCCTAATAATTATATAACATTGCTTGATGTAAATTTAATTTGTTTGATGGTCGTTACATTGAACGTTGATTTTTAGTTTACGCGATTTAACTATAAGATAATAATTAAAAGCGAACGCGTAAAACTCTAAAAATAAATAATGGAATTTATTAAAGTTGTAAATAACCTGAAAATGAGAAATGTTACATTCTAGGTCGTTGTTGATAAAGAAATCACGAGGGATAACTTGACGGCCTCGATGATCTGGAATCAACGGAAGAGGCTTACTGAGATCAAACAGATACGATTTGCCTTTAGGGTTATGCCAGTTAAGACATTCAATAGTAGCCTTGGAACATTCTTCCAGATGATACTCTAATTTTGTAAGACTTTTGCAGGTGCCTTTGAGTAGTTCGAATCCCGGTCCAACCAGAATTTCTTGAGTCAGATCTTTAATGTTGAGCCAATTCAGGACAAATGCAGAGAAGTCGAATAAGGTATCCATGAGCTCATTGAATAAAGTACGAGGTTCTTTAGTACGAGCAACTTGACTAATCCATGTTTGAGGAGGTCGGAAGTCAACATGTTGTCTCTTATTCCAATCAAAAGGAGGTCGTTCAGGTTTCTTGAACCATCCAGCCTTGGAAACCTCCTTGTTAGCGGGTTGTTCATCATTGTTACCCGTGTCGAACTCTTAATCCTGTTATACATTCGAGTCATGGACTTGGCTCCTCTACATGGGCAGACTTGCCAGAAGGCTTATGTTGAGAGTGGGAGGCATCTTTAGAGGTGCTTGAAGACTTCTTTTCCTTTGACCTTGAATCTCTGGATGACTCAGCTTCCTTGCTTGACTTCCTTCTTTTTGTCCCTCGGTATGATCCAGCAGAGGGGTCTTGATCTTTGTCTCTATCGTCTCGACTCCTCTTCAACGTAAATACTTCACCATATGTATCAAATAGATCTTTGTCAGTTTGATAAGATTTGACTAGTGCATCATAAAGCTCCCTTTTATAGTCAGCTTTATCATATGACTTGTTCTTCTCCATCTTGTCTATAAGTATCTTTGTAAGCTCAAACTCAGAGAGTGACGCGGCCGCCTCATAAGTTTTAGGGTTTTTAAGTCGCATTTTTAGGATTCCCGTTTGCATTTTTAGTTTAAATTTGTGTTGCCTTAATTGTTTTTAGTATATATTGCATTAAATTTCCCGTAGATTTAGAAAACAAATCAAAATCCTTTTCCATTCAAGTATCAAATGTCAAACCGACTCTCGACTTTCCATTGCATTCCTCGTTGGGGATAAACGACCCGAGAATATCATATACTACTTCCGGATATATATTGATTTTCTTTGTAGATTTTGACTAGTTACCTTGGTCAAGAGTAATTTGTTGAAATTTGCTAGTATAATTATATATATATACTATTGTGGAAATCACTCTGACAGATCTTTTTCAAAGTTGGTAACTCTGTCGTTGAACTTGAATAGAGAAGATAAATCCGAAAGAGAAGTAAATGAGGTTGTAGCTTCAAAAGTTGCTGGTGTTGGAGTTGGTGTTGCTTGTTGTGGAAGGGGATTAAAGAACGGAGGTGGTGGAGGAATAGTTGTAGTGAAACTGGATGTAATTTCAAGAACTGCCGTTGCATGATGAGCTAAGGTTTCCATCAATGAAGCAATTTCATTATCAGTTGGAGAAGGATTCTCAAGATTTAGGAGCTTGCTTGTAAAGTCGAAGGAGACAGAAGAACTTTGTATAGGTTCATCAGCCTTCTGTGTGTCAAGGACCAGAGTAAGTGTCACATGAGCGTCTTCCTCTACTTGCTCAAACCCTGATTCTTGAGAAACATTTTGTTGTTCTGAGGCCCCTTGATCAGCATTGGTCATATCAGTATCTTTATTTCCCAAGTTCACATTTACATCATCATACAACTTCTTAGTGACTTCATCATCTTCTTCTTCATCCATCATTTCTTCATCATCAATCTTTTCTTCTTCATCTTCATAGTATTCAGTGCTAGAATGATTGAGAACAGGAATCTTGATTCTGTCTGACTCAGTACTATCACTATCAGTCTCTTTGTCATCGTCATTCGTGTCATCACCTTCTTGGTTATCATCATCATTAGTATCATCATCATCATTACCATCACTTTTATCTTCAGAAATCATTTTCCATTTTCATCTTCATCTTTACTCATTTAACCCAAGACTCTTTCTCATTTCAGATTTGTTATTTGTGGGTACATCAGGAACCCAACCTGGTATTGGCCAGTTCCTTTATCTGCACAGTTGTCTTGAGAGTTGATCAATCAGGGTACCTTTGACCCCTGCTAGTGTCAACTCCATCACCTAAGCCACTTGTGTAAGAGCTGTGTAATTGTGTCTTGCTTCTTTTAGTAGCCAGCTTCAGTTGTTCAGGTTCAGTTAATGCAACCTTAGATAATACATCTAATCCTTTGGCTTTTGGCATCTTTGCAGGTTGCTTCTTCTTGTTAGATTTAGCCACCTTAGCTTTATTCTTGAGTCTAGTATCTTTAGTAGCCTGAATAGGCTTCTGCTTGGGAGATGTGTCAAAATCAGCTTTCTTTCGAACGTACTTTGGTTTTAGAGTTTTCTCTCCAGAAGCAATAGCATAGTATGTCTTATAAACTTTGGATTCCAACATTGCTTGGTTTGTTAATTCCTTTGGGAGAATGGTACCATATACTTAAATATCTTCATGTCTGGAGATACATCTCATAGCAGTAAACATGGTGTCATCTCGAGCAGTGTGCCAAAACATCTTGTTCCTTCTTGAAATAGACTGATCCTTTGACATGAAGTAATCAATGATGATCTTTGTCTTGTTGGTCTTCTTAGCTTCTTTGTTTTCTATCTGGAACAGGAAATCTTCCGAGAGTAGATACACATAGTCGATGTTTTTCTTATAGAACATACCCCAGAGGATTTGAGCACGGGACAGACGAATCTTGTCCATTCCAGTTTCTTTGCCACTTAGGCACTTGTTGATGATGGTAGCAAATGCTCTCCATGGTTGGTGTAAGTAGCAACACTCACATCAGAGAGGTAGATGATGTCTCCAGAGTGCCCAAGATCTCTAATGAAAGAGAGGATATCATGTTCCAGTGGGAGGTCTTCAAACTTTTATTCTAGAATTTTAGGGCAAAACTGGAGAATTTCTCTGAATATATCAACATTAAGAGAGACTTTCTTCTTGTTTATAGTGAATCTGATGGATGACTTATGAATGGAAACTGTAGCCCAAAATTCTTGCATATAAATGGTAGGAACTTCTGTAGTGATTAGGAATGCTTGGTAGAAGGGAGTGAGAGCAAGAGCATCCAGTACCACTTGAAATGTAGCTTCTTTTGGTTTGATGTCTGTTTTGAGTCATATGTTGCATTTCTCGAACTCAAGACGGTCCGCAGGGGCAACAAGAGCATCATCAAGGGCTTTCTGTTGAGCTTGAGTGGTATTCATGTTTCTGCTAAGATTTGACCAATACAGTTTATATATATAACCAATTTTATATGTAACACACTATAAGGCCTTTGATTGTTGAATACTTAAGCTTGATTCATGTTGTGATATCATTTTAATGATTAGGCACATTCAGGCATTTAACATGTTTGACTAAGATATAATCATTCGAAGGGCAACTTAATTAGGCATAAAGTGAAAGGCATTTAGACAACTGAAATAGTGCTTTTTGGAATCCTATTCAAACTAACTTGTAGAGAATAAGGTAACCTAAGACATGTTCAAATATTCTTGTTGAACCTTGTTATATAGCCTACTTAACTTGTTTAGATTGCATAATTAACCAATTTTAATTAGCTACCTAACTTGAGTTTTAAATTGCCTTTAGAAAAAAATTCAATCTTAATATTCCTTAAAATCTATTGCTAAATCACCTCCTATTGAGAAGTGTTAAATCGCCTCCTATAGAGGGTTGTTAAATCGCCTCCTATAGAGGGTTTTTAAATTGCCTCCTATTAGAATTGTTAAATCGCCTCCTTAATGAGGTTGTTAAATCGCCTCGTGAAGGCATGTTGTTAACACGCCTCGTGAAGGCATGTTGTTAACACGCCTTCTGAAGGGAGTTGTTTACTCGCCTTCTGAAGGTGTTGTTAACTTGCCTCTCACAGGCAGTTGTTAACTCGCCTTCAAAACACACATTACCACAAACATGAAATTTTAAGCATCAAGACTTGTTCAATATTTATTGTTCATTCATTCTACTGCATCACAGTTTACTATTACATTGATATTCTTCTAAGTACTAAAGAGTAGATTCCGCGCACTCTTAGTATCAACAAAGTTTTTAGCATAGTTGTCTTGAATCTATTCAATACAACTAACCCTTTAATAAGGTTTGCAAGATCTAGTTGGGATCGACAAAATCTTTAAGTAGTTGTAACTTTCACATCAACAGTAGTAACTTTTGTACCAGCAGCACTAACTGTGTACAAGCAGCATTAACTACTTAGAAAGTTGTCTTCAATCTTCATCAGTAGTACTAAGTTATACTAGCAGTAGTAACTTGTAGTAGTAACATATGCTAGCAGTAGTAACTTATACTAGCAGTAGTAACTAGCAGTACTAATATACAGTAGCAGTAGTAACTTACACTAACAATAGTAACTAGCAGTACTAACTACTTAGCATATTTTTCATTAAGATTACTAACATTACTAATTTATACTTAGCAGCAGTAACTAATACCTTAACAGTCTTAACTTCCACTTAGCAGTAGTAACTTCCAAACAGCATCAAGAGGCTTTTAATACCAACAACCAAATAGTTTATACTTTTATATATCAAAATCCCTTATAAATAAATACATAATGGTTACAATCCTATATAAATTTATACTTAATTGCTTTCCATTTTACTTTCAGGAAATTACGAGCTTTGGAGCTGGAAGATACGGAAAGAAGTTAACAAACAATATGTAAGTGATGTCAAGAGAGAAACTACGACGTAGTTTCCTCGAAAGCACTACGCCGTAGCCACGAATCATCCCAATATCGATAATCTTTGACCATGACTAACTACGGCGTAGTTGCCTTGAAAGAACTACGCTGTAGTACAATAAAAGCAATGAAGGTTCTGAAGAAACTACGATGTAGCCTATCCTCTAAACAACGCCATATTTATAGAATGCTATTTATGGGAATGTTGCGTAGGAAACCTACATCGTAGCTTGCCACTTACATGTCACACCATCAAAATCAGAACGCAGCGGAGTACCACTTGGGGTGCTACTTCATAGCATAAAGTACAAGTTACAGAAAACGATTCTAAGTGAGACGTTTTGAAAAGTAAACCATTCGATAAATTTTATAAAATATCAGAGTTACAACCGGTCCCATTTGTAATGTAATAGAAAACATTTTTAAAATGTTTGTCGAATGGTAAAATAAATTATAAAGCCTTCAAAAATATATTTGCGCGACTCGAATGCTCCTAATGCTCAGCTAGCAAAATAATAACCTGAGAAAATACATGCAAAAACGTCAACAATAATGTGGGTGAATTCATAGGTTTAAGTAAAAGCGGTATTGAAATAAATCAAGTAATATTTTAGTACGGAAAATAGTGTTACAATATTTCAAAGTACTATTTCTGAAATTCAAGTAAGATTCAATAAATCGAGTAATGTTCAGTGTGGACCACAAGACTTAAGTAATGTAGACAAGAGAAACAAATTCACCAAGTCTAAATGAAATATATATTATTGTACTAAGCTCATGACATCGAACCTTAACATGTAATGAAATGTAATCAAACCAGTACTCGAGGTTTGTGCCCCAAAACAGATTCAGATGCTGCCAAAAATCCTACAAAATACCTAAAATGTTAACTGCTTCAATGGTTATCTAGAAACCACAGCCCAGACGGGGATTGTCAATCCCGATAGATCTATCCACAACACTAGCGTTTACTACACTAGTAACTAACGGTTCATGATAGAAAAGGAGACTTAATGGCAAAGGGTACTTAGGTAATAATATGATCTGGAATAGTATATAATTTAAAAACACTTGTGTCTAATGTAAAACAAGTAATGTGCCTAAAACTCTTAGTTTTCATATATAAGAATTCAATGATCTCAAATCATGTAGTAAGCAAATCAAGCTTTAGTAAATTCATGAGTAAACAACCATGCATTAAAAGTCATGTAACACTTAAGTAGTAGAAATTAATAAATTTGCTTAGTAAACGAGCATGTATTCTCACCCCGAAAACAGTTTATGAAAACCATTAAAAGAGAAAAGGTGGGGCTATGAACTCACCATAATAGCAAAGAGATCAGAAGTAGATGAATCTTTGGATGAGAGAAAAGTAAGCATAAGCACCACCTAAAAGGCGTGATGCGTCTTAGTATAATAAAAGAAGTCAATACGTAAAAATAATCACATGATCATGAGATATGTCTTCAAGATATGCACGGCATTGCATTATGACTTACCTAAACTATTTGTACTCCAAAATTGATCTTCAACCTGGTCTTATAGGTAATAAAACACCTACTAAGTTTCATCCCTCAATTCTTATTTTACCAATGTGTATATACACGTTCTAGATTTCAATTCAAGATGTAAAAATTCAGATTATGTTTTTAACCCAAATTAATGACCCCATATCTCTTAGCCCAAACATGATCTAAGTATGAGGCTTTCACACTTGGACAGCCCTTTGAGTCTAGTTTTCAAAAATGTAAGGTCCATCCTCTAAAAAGTTTCAGAGCCATAGGAAATGAAATTTTAGTACCCGACTATCAAACCAGAATTATTCCAGAATTTTAACCCTTCACAAAAACGGCCATAAATCCTAATCTATGATAGCTATAAAGGTGAATCCAATCGGGGGTGTTAAGTCTATGAGTCTAATACCGAGATCAACTTTCCTTTCCCACATTTAAGAGTGTTAACCTGGAGTTTAACTTGTTTTCCAAATGATGTTCCAGAATCGTCTAGTTTCCGTAAAATGGTCATATCTCACTCATCCAGAGGAGATATCGCCCTATCCATTTCGAAACATGTACCTTGAACTTATTTCTATAATCCCATAAAATAATTCAGACCTTCTCAGGCCAAAAGTCTGCTGCAAATAACCCATTTACACAGCTGGTCTGCAGCAGTCCCAAGTTTTCCTACCAAACATAAATTTTGACGTAGTTCCCAAACCGTTTATCTGTAAGGGATAAAACCACCGCTCACGTTTAATTTAAATATTTACCTATCACCTACAGTTATGCATATTTATATGTTATAGTATAAATTTTTGGACTTTTCACCCTAAGAATTCCGAGACTCGGATTTTGACTTGTTTTAGTATTTTAGCCATAACTCGCTCATCCGGAGGAGTTGATAAACCATCCAATTAGCCACATGTAGATAAGACCCATATATATATAACCATGTAATTTCCTAGTAGGCCATAAGCTGAAAATATTGCACACCAATTCGATTTAGCTGCTGATCTAAAACAGCCCTACTATTCTCTCAAAACTCATCCAAACATCAATTTTCAACACATCAAACCCTATGCAATGCCATCCTAATCTCTTCTACATATCTCATATATCAAAACATCATAAGAAAAGATAATTAAAATCACCAATCAAACATGATCATGCATGTGAATCAAGAGCAAAATCAAACACATGCATAAGTTTTAAAATAAATCAATGCATACGGGTTTTAAAACATACTTACAACACAATAGAATGTAGATTAATGATCGAACAAAAACCCTCCTTGGGTTTGTTCTTGCTGCCAAACACCACAAGGACCCAAAAGAGACCAAAAACCTTGCTTTGTTATTCCAATCTTGTTAAAACACTTACAATTAAACCCTTTCAACACCAATTACATTTAATTTGATCAAAACCCTTAAAAATCAAAATCCAAGAAAATCAAGAAATTGAAAATTCTTGATGCATGTGGTTATTTGTTGTTAGGGATGATTAGGTTTTAGTTTGTGATTGATTTGGAATAGATTTGGAGTGATTTTAATGGAGATTTGAAGGATTGTAGGTGATGGCGGTGTTGGGTTCTTTCTGCTCGTCGACCACAAGAGAAGGGAGAAAAGAAACCAATTTTTTTTAAAGTGTGTACTATGTGTTTTTAATAAAAGTTTGGGTTATATATATGGTTAAGAGGGTAAAGGGGTGTTTGGTTTCTAGTTTTGATGGAGCCTAAAACAATTAAAGAGGTTTTTTGATTTATATGTTATGTTTATAAATTATATTTTTATTTTTCTAAAACATTTATACCACAATATTTGTTTTTAAAACACGTAGTTAAAATATTAAAAAATTTAAAAACACTATTTTGACGCGGTTTCGGCCAAACGCGGATAAAAGTCGAAAAGTATTAAAATGAAAAATAAATAAGCTCTCGATGCTAAAATATGGAATTTTTCTCAAACGTTAAAATGGATAAATATTCAAGGTACGCTTCGCAACTAGCTAAAACAATGATTTTCGATAAAATGGCTATAAAGAAAATAATAAATTCCTTCAAAATTTGAAATGGAATTTAGAGCTCGGTTAAAATATTGACCGTAAAATACAAGATGCTACAGTCTTCCCACCTTAAGGGAGCTCCGTCCCGGTGCTCTATTCGACTTATCTCCATAGGATTTGCGACAGTTGATACACAGTCGGAAAAATCCATATAACAAATTACGAGTCGAAAGAAGTTCATAGCCCAAAGAATGATTTGTACGGACGAACACACGCTATGTTGAATACACATAAGCCCACTCATTCACAATTCGTCACTTACATAAAGAGGCGTCCCAATCCATGTAAGCGAAGAATTATGAACTTATGGTTCGGCGGTTTATAATTTCCTTATTCAAATGAAGAAGCGTCCCAATTCATTTCATTAAGATGATTATAAATCATCCTACTTAAGTATGACCGACACAAAACAAAATATCACAACAAGATCAAATGCTACATTAAGTAAAAAAGAGTGTCTCCTTGGCGGCATGATTCTTCAAAATCATAACAAGTAACGAGAAGAATAATAAGACGTTAGTCAATCGCGTTCCAAAAGTATATGCCAAAAGACGGCACGATCCAAGGTGACAAGATAAAGTAGTACTCCCATCGAATGGAAGACTTCAAAACAATAGATTATGAAGAAATATATGCGATTCAAAAGCATAAGAAGAGTGTTCAAACTCGGAGTCGATCGAGAAAATAACTAGCGGAATTGACAAACTACCCCTAATTTCAATACCATCAAAAGGAAATAAAGTAAAGTTTTTTTGGTTTAGTGTTTCGTGAGATCGTCGCCATCGCCATCTCACAATATATTGTAGTAAACGAACTCATTAAGATGTACTATAGTACTATACACATATGTAAGTAATTATTATTACGTAGACGATTTCACACTTAGGCTTCGGTTAGCACTCGCATCAAGCCAAGCTCAATTAAAAAGCATAGACAGTGATTCTACAACATGTGGGTAGGCGTACCCCTCCGATCCTAATCACAATATAACATGAGTAGACGTACTCATCCGATCCAAATTTCAAATCATGCTAGCCATAAAACCAAGGCGACACAGCGACCTTAAATAGTTAGACTCACACAAATCACTTCTATATAATTAGATAACGGCAAACCAGAAGATGAGAATAAGAGATTAAAAGAAGGTTTCTCATATACGTACGAGTATCCTTATTTGATACTAGTATTGATGTTCAAGTGAGAAATAGGAAAACAAGAAGTACGCGATAATCGGAGTGGTCAATATATATACTAAACCGACGAATAAGGTAAATATACAGGCGTCATTAAATAGGACGTCAACGATTGCGAGGGTCATAACTAAGTGTTATATACTCATTATCCATGTAATAGCAATAGAGATGCAAAAGAGAGCATATAAGTTACTTGAGAGCAAGCAAGGGCGGATATTGGACAATGGTGAAAGACTCTTAAAAGTTTTTGAAAAATGGTTATAGTTTAGGTTTTGAAAATGACCTAGTTCTCTATAACTAGTGCTTTGATACCATTCTGTAACACCCCCAAAATCACAACAATGCAGCGGAATACCACTTGGGGTGCTACTTCATAGTTCATAAACACAAGTTACTGAAAACGACCTCAAAAGAGACGTTTAATAAAATGTCACATTCGATTTAATAAAATATCAGAGTTACACAGGTCCTAAAAATTTCCTTTTAATAAAAGTTAGTTGCGTTCAAACATAACTCAATTGTATATTTAAAGATAAATGGTTATCGAATGTGAAGAAAATTGAGTCTTTAAAGTTTTGATATCCGCGCATCCAAATACTCCCAATACTCAACTAACAATATAATAACCTATGAAAATACATGCAAAAATATCAGCAATAATGTTGGTGAATTCATAGGTTTAAGTAAAAGCAGTATTGAAATAACTCAAATAATGTTTCAGCAAAAAAGTAGCGTTACAACATTTAAAAGTATTATTTCTGAAATCTACGTAGTGATTCGATAAATCAAGAAACGTTTAGTAATGAACCACAAGACTTAAGTAATGTAGACAAGAGAAACAAATTCACCAATGTACTAAAAAAAAATATTGTATTATTACACTAAGCTCATGACACCGAACCTTAACATGTAATGAAATGTAATCAAACCAGTACTCGAGGTTTGTGCCCTAAAACAGATACAAATGCTGCCAAACATCTAACGAAATACCTCAAATGTTAAATGCTTCAATGGTTATCTAGAAACCACAGCCCAGACGGGGATTGTCAATCCTGATAGATCTATCCATCACACTCGCGTTTACTACACTAGTAACTAATGGTACATGATAGAGAAGGGGACTTAATGGCAAAGGGTACTTAGGCAATAATATGATCTGGAATAGCATACAATTGAAAAACACTTGTGTCCAATGTAAAACAAGTAATGTGCTCAAAACTCTCAGTTTTCATATATAAGAATTCAGTGATCTCAAATCATGTAGTAAGCAAATCAAGCTTTAATAAATTCATGAGTAAACAACCATGTATTAAAAGTCATGTAACGCTTAAGTAGTAGAAATAACTAAATTTGCTTAGTAAACGAGCATGTATTCTCACCCCGAAAATAGTTTATGAAAACCATTAAAAGAGAAAATGTGAGGCTATGAACTCATCGTAAAAGCAAAGAGATCAGAAGTAGATGAATCTTTGGATGAGAGAAAAGTACGCCTAAGCACCACCTAAAAGGCGTGACGCGTCTTAGTATAATAAAAAAAAGTCAATACGTAAAAATAATCACATGATCATGAGATATGTCTTCAAGATATGCACGACATTGCATTAAGACTTACCCTAAGTATTTGTACTCCCAAATTGATGTTCAACCTGGTCTTATAGGTAAGAAAACACCTACTAAGTTTCATCCCTCAATTCTTATTTTACCAATGTGTATATACACGTTCTAGATTTCAATTCAAGATGTAAAAATTCAGATTATGTTTTTAACCCAAATTAATGACCCCATATCTCTTAGCCCAAACATGATCTAAGTATGAGGCTTTCACACTTGGACAGCCTTTTGAGTCTAGTTTTCAAAAATGTAAGGTCCATCCTCTAAAAAGTTTCAGAGCCATAGGAAATGAAATTTTAGTACCCGACTATCAAACCAGAATTATTCCAGAATTTTAACCCTTCACAAAAACGGCCATAAATCCTAATCTATGATAGCTATAAAGGTGAATCAAATCGGGGGTGTTAAGTCTATGAGTCTAATAATGAGATCAACTTTCCTTTCCCACATTTAAGAGTGTTAACCGGATGTTTAACTTGTTTTCCAAACGATGTTCCAGAATCGTCTAGTTTCCGTAAAATGGTCATATCTCACTCATTCGGAGGAGATATCGCCCTATTCAATTCGAAACATGTACCTTGAACTTATTTCTACAATCCCATCAAATAGTTCAGACCTTCTCAGGCCAAAAGTCTGCTGTAAATAACCCATTTATACAGCTGGTTTGCATCAGTCCCAAGTTTTCCTACCAAACACAAATTTTGGCGTAGTTCCCAAACCGTTTATCTGTAAGGGCTAAAACCACCACTCACGTTTAAGTTAAATATTTAACTATCACCTACAGTTATGCATATTTATATGTTATAGTACAAATTTTTAGACTTTTCACCATAAGAAGTCCGAGACTCGGATTTTGATTAGTTTTAGTATTTTAGACATAACTCGCTCATCCGGAGGAGTTGATAAACCATCTAATTAGCCACATGTAGCTAATACCCATATCTATCTAACCATATAATTTCCCAGTAGGCCATAAGCCGAAAATATTGCACACCAATTCTATTTAGCTGTTGATCTAAAACAGCCCCTACTATACTCTCAAAACTTATCCAACCATCAATTTTCAACACATCAAACCCTATGCATTGCCATTCTAATCTCTTCTACATATCTCATATATCAAAACATCATAACAAAAGATAATTAAAATCACCAATCAAACATGATCATGCATGTGAATCAAGAGCAAAATCAAACACATGCATAAGTTTTAAAATAAATCAATGCATACGGGTTTTAAAACATACTTACAACACAATAGAATGTAGATTAATGATCGAACAAAAACCCTCCTTGGGTTTGTTCTTGCTGCCAAACACCACAAGGACCCAAAAGAGACCAAAAACCTTGCTTTGTTATTCCAGTCTTGTTAAAACACTTACAACTAAACCATTTTCAACACCAATTACATTTAATTTGATCAAAACCCTTAAAAATCAAAATCCAAGAAAATCAAGAAATTGAAAATTCTTGATGCATGTGGTTATTTGTTGTTAGGGATGATTAGGTTTTAGTTTGTGATTGATTTGAATGAGATTTGAGTGATTTTTAATGGAGATATGAAGGATTGTAGTGAGGCGGTGTTGGGGTTCTTTCGCTCGTCGACCAAAAGAAAGGGAGAAAAGAAACCAATTTTTTTTAAAAGTGTGTACTAATGTGTTTTTAATAAAAGTTGTTTTATATATTTGGTTAAGAAGTAAGGGGTGTTTTTGTTTCTAGTTTTGATAAGCCTAAAACAATTAAAGAGGTTTGTTTGTTTATTTTTATGTTTATAAATTATATTTTTATTTTTCTAAAACATTTATACAACAATATTTGTTTTTAAAACACGTAGTTAAAATAATAAAAAATTTAAAAACACTATTTTGACGCGGTTTCGGCCAAATGCGGATAAAAGTCAAAAAGTATTAAAATGAAAAATAAATAAGTTCTTGAAGCTAAAATATAGAATTATTGATTTCTCAAACGTTAGAATTGATACATATTCAAGGCACGCTTCACAACTAGCTAAAACGACGATTTTTGATAAAACGGCTAAAAACAAAATAATAAATTCCTTAAAAATTTGAAATGGAATTTAGATCTCGGTTAAAATATTGACCGTAAAATACGAGATGCTACATTACATCTACGTTGTAGTTATGACGAAGACTATATATACCCCAAGATTCTTGGTTGAAATATCATCTCTCCATTCCCAGAGCCCCTCATTAGGGTTTGGAGAAACCCATCCACGTCATTGAAGCTGGAAACTAAAAGGCATGTAGGAATTATTGTGACACTAGTTAGTTTGGTTATTTTGATGTCATGGACATGTTACCCATACTTGTTCATCTCATTGTTTTGAATTCAAACATGAACTAATCATCTTTTATTATTTCTTTGTTATAATCTCTATGGTTCTCGTACTCTAATTGTTATTACCTTGATTTCCTGGATTATTTGCTTTTTGTGTCACATGATCCTAGTTTTCTCATTTGGGGTATAAGATAAGGTTGTGAGAGTACTAGGTAGTAAGATATCAGCTAAACCCTAGCGTCTTCTATTGACCATAGGATCACCAACCCGTTTGGTTATTCGCCCTATGCCCATTAGGCGTTCCCTGAGTGTTAGAACCAAAATAGGAACTCTAGTCATGATACCAAGTATCTACTTGATAGCATGAGGTGTGATCTTAGATCCTTACTCCCGCAAGGAGTAAGCTTCTATTATGGCTTGTGAGCCATAGTATTCGGCGTGAGACATGATTGAGTCTTTGATTCACACTTAAGACATACCTAGTATATTAATTAAAGGATTTTATTACTGTAAACTAAAAATAGGTAAATTCCATTCATGGTTTCGTTCCACTTAGGAATCATAGGTTAGGCAAGGATGCATTTTCAAGCCTAGTGAATTTAGTAACCTCGGGTAACTAAAATAGTAACATTGCACCTTAGAGTAGGATAAAGAATCCACAGGGTTATATCAAGGATAGTATACCTTCTTTCTAGTAAATACTTTACTATTAGCTTTATTATACTTTACTATAAAAAGGTTTTCAAAATCAATTCTTTAAATCGTCTTTATTCACTATAAAATACTCCTGGAACAACCTTGGATTTACCAAATCCTACACTATATATGATCGGGTTCTCTGCCCGTTAGTGCGTTGTAGACCATATGTAGTCAAGGTTATAAATTTAAAGCTTGAAAATTAATTTAAACAATTATATGCATAAGCGGGTTACATCCTCGTTCCTACCACATCCTACAAAATTAAATCCTTTATAATCAAATTCATAGGAACAAATGGCGTTGTAGTAAGATTGCGACATAACATTTATGGGTAAATCTAGATGAATATAAGTATTACAAATATATTCATGACCAATCATGCAAGGTAGTTCTAGGTTGTCATGGGTTAACTTCCCTTATCCTACCATTGGTATCTAAAAGAAACTTAGACATTTCATTAATCAGTAGATTATAATCAGAAACAGATCTAGTGAAGATTCAATTTTATAATACAACATTTTTCTTCTTCATCCCCTACATCACTTAACTCTTCTTCTTCCTCATTATCAACACTCTTAGGTTCTTCATTCTCTTCCTTTTTGTGGTTCAAAACTATGATGATAGTGTTGATAAAATGGAGGCGTTTTGGAGGTGAGGGGTCCCTAACTTCCCTTTCATAGGGTGATGATGATGGTGAATATTTTGGGGAAAAAATTTAGACGAATCTTTAAGAATTCCTTGATTTTATGGTATTTCAAAAATCAAAGGATCTGAAAAAACGGGTTGAACATTATTATTAAGATTCTTGACAATGTCACTAGGAAGTGCACTCGTCCTTTGGTAAAACCCGACCTTCAAGAGAGTGTCGATTTTACTTGTCATCTTGCTTTATTGTTGTTTGATATCGGCTTCAAACTTGGACAAACGAGCTTCTTGAGATAACATAAAATCCGACACTAATCCCTCGAGATTTGATTTATTGTTAAAAGCTTGGGAAGGATTATTAAAGGCATGGTTCAAGAACGAACCATTTACTGGGAATTGGTTAGATGGATTTGGAAAGTTTTAGGTTTGTTTCCACTTAAAGTTTGGCTGGTTTTTCCATAAGTTATAAGCATCATTATATTTCTTTGGCTCGGGTATGAAAGTGAATCGAGGATGATATGTGAGAAATCACATATCTTTATTATACCAAAAATGGCCCTTAAATGATCAAAATGTGCAAAAATATGCTTGTATTTGTGTATTTTGTTGTTTGTGAATGTGTAGGTACATATATGCAAAAATCACAAGAAAACTGTCAAAACCAGACAAACACGGACACGGGAACAGATAGAGTGCACAAGAGCCGGAAGTTTCTAGCAAAAGGTCATCAAAAGTCAACCCTTTGGTCAACTCACAAAAGACAAAATCCCCAAAATACCCTTAATGTTAACTCATTTTCACCAAAAGTCCTTAAAACCCTAACACCGTTAGTCTTTTTATTATAAAGACTAACGGTCGTTAAAACCATTTACCTTTAAAAACCATTTCACCAAGCCCGTATAACCGGCCCAATCCCTTTTATAAACCCGGGCCTAAGTCACCCACACCCCCAGGTCAAACAATGATATAAAAAGAAAAGAAAAGAGCGCGGGAAAAGCGGTTTTTACTATTCATCATCTCTCTCGTTTTACCCTGCATAAAAAACAAAGGGTAAATCCCAATTGACTACGTGGCTAAAAGATTCGAGTACTAACTTGTGTTGGCAACCAAGTAATGAGTCAGCATCAAAAATCGTCATCAAAGCTCTCTCATTGGCTATAATTGTCAAGGGAATGTCACGTGGGATCCAAAGAAACACACTCAAAATGGGAATTTATACTAAAAACAAGCCAAAAGAAGCACAAGGCCTCTGACACAAGGAATGCCACGCTGGCAATCCGTGTGCTCACTTAATGATCCAACGGTGAAGATTGAAGAGCCAATGATTGCAAGGAATGAAGGGTGATGATCAAGACCAAGGGGAACGCGTTCACAAGGCCTAGAAGCATCCATTCTCTCCTATAAATACAGGACCTCCTTCACTCACAAGGGGAGTATCTAGTGTAGCTTAGTGTAGACGTATTTTAGTAATTTTTAGCTTAAATGTCATTTTAATTCTTGTAATTTCCTTTTAAAAAGCATTGTAATTCATATTTCAGTAATAAAATTATAGTTCACTTCTAAACTTGTGATTTGATTTGCTTTTGCTTAATATGCAAAATGGTTTAAATAAGCTCTCAACTGTTCAATAAGCTTTTAATAATCTGTCATAAGCTAGCTACACTCTCATTTAGGCTTTTAAAGCTTAAATGAGCTTATTATCTCTCAAAATCTCCAATCAAATTACCTCAGCTGATTTTGGAAGGGAAACCAGTCATGGAAGGGTTTCCAAGACAATACTAGCTTATCTAAGATAAGCTAGAGCTTGTTGATGGCTCATTTGAGCATTTGATTAAGCCTTGTTTAGAGCAAAGGCTATTGTAAGTTCCCTTTTAAATTTTCATAGCTTAATATTGCATTCTAGCTTAATCTGCTTATTAATTGCTTATATTTGCTTATTGCTGTTTCAATTAGCTTATCTCTGCTTATATTTGTTGTTTAATGCTTAATATGTTCCTTAGTTAGCTTAGATTTTACTTTGCTTGTTATTTTATAAAATCTGTCAAAAAATCCAAAAATAGTAACATAGTATCTTAGCTTATTGTTCTGGCTTATTTGTTGGTTTAATCATGTTCATTAGGTTGGTTATAATCTGTTTATAATCTGGTATTGAGAATTTGAACCTTAAATCTCCAACTTATAAGCTGAAAATGAGGTTAAGAAAATTAAAGGGGTGTTTGGCTAATGACAGCACTAACTAAAGTTAGTGCTGTCAAAGGCTTTGTGGTCTTTTAAATCAATTTTGATTTCCAATTTGAGGTTTATAAAGCAAGGATTTAAAGTTTTTTTAGCTTAAATTAGGTTTTAAGCAACACATTAGTTAGTTGTTTGAATCTGAGGTTTTAGTATTAAGATCATAAGCATTTCTATCTTAAGTTAGTTTTAGCTGAGTTTGTCTTTAAATTTGCATTTAGTAAGTTGTTTTAGAATGTAGAAAGCAAAGCTCTAAACCTGCAAGTTAGTTTTGAGTTTGTGCCATCCCTGTCAAGTTTATAACTAAATGTTGAAAAAAGAAGAAACTGCTTTTTGATATGATCATTGTGGCTTATTCTTGATTTCAAACTGCTTTTTGATTATTGTTATGTGTTCTATGATGTCTAAGCTCAATCTGTTTTGTGGTTAAAAGTTCATAAGGTTCTGTTTGAGGACTTATTTTTAAGCTCAAAAGTTGTGTTTTGCAAAGATTTGAAAAGTTTTCTAAGTGTTAAAAAATGAACAAACAGCTTTTTCATTAAGCTTTTTAAGGGCTTATTTGTGTTTCAAACTCCTCTTTGATTAATAATTATTGTAGCTTATTATTAGAGCTTTTCAGTGGTATAACTCTTTAAGCCATAAGGTTCCATCATTGAGCTTATTTTTAAGCTCAAAAGTGCAACCAATGCTATTTGTATGCAGTTTTTAGCTTAAGTGCTAATTGGCTTATTTGTGCTTTTCTGCTTATTTTCCTAGCTTATTTAGGTTTAATATTGCTTATTAGTTTAGTTTAAGTCAATTTTAGCTTATTTCCTTAGGTTTAGAACTTATTTTTAGCTTATTTGCTCTTTTCATTTGCTTTTTAGTGCTTAAATTGCCCAAACAGTTAACATTCTAAGCTTTTAAGAGTAAAAAGTTTTTCTGTCTAATTTAGCTTATTTGTGTGCTTATTTAAGGTTTATAAAATAGTTGTTTCGCAAAAGTTGCTTATTTTTAAGTGTTTTCAAAAGTTGTAAAAAAACGGCAAAAATAAAAACACTTGGGATAGTGGGAAACCCCGGGTGAGCAAGACTCGAACCCTGGACCTCTACCACCATCAACCAAGCATTTTATCCCAACACACTCAACCATTGTGCGACAATAGCTCATCCGTTAGGATTCTCCCTTAGTTAATATTTATACACATTTTAGGCCTTTTAGTATAATAAGCTGTTTTGGCTTATTTAACAGATAAGTTGTTTTCACGAGCTTATTTTTCTTAGATTCTACACTATCCAATCTACTTTTCATAATTTTTCCAGAATTTTTATAAATAGTTTAGTATTTTTAATCATTTAATTTTATTAAAATCGTTTTTAATTCATAAAAAATTATAAAAAGTCAAAAAAATATAATTCTTTTTTAGAAAATTTATTTTATCATATAGTTTTTAGGAAAATTAGTTTTGCTTCCGTAGGGTTTAAATTGTAAAATTTCATTTTTTAAAGAACGGGATTCATTCCCGTTCACGTTTTTAGTGTTTTCAAGCTCAAATCTCCTTCATTTTTAGTCCAGTTTTCTTTGTTTTAGCTTTTTAGTCAATTAAGTCTTATAAAAACCAAAAAGACCATTTTAGGCTTAATTTTAATAATTTAGGGTTTTTAGGTCCCGTTTAAGGTTCTCGTTTTGTGTTTTTAGTTAAAATTTACTTTTCCGTATTGATCACTTGTAGTTAGGTTTAATTGTCCCTTAATTTGCTCACTTTTAGGATTTTAGAAAACAAATCATCTTCGAACCAATTCAAATCATTGTCCAAATAACAAACGAGGTCTCAATTTCATAAATCTTTAGGAAAACGACTCGGTAATCACTTACCGGTTAAAACGTGTAGTATTTTTGTAAGATTTTTCCTACTACCTTTGTCCTCAAGGGTAGTTTTTGGAATTTTCTATACTTTGGATATTATTACGTGTATTATTGATCGACAATCAGAGGACCTCCCACTTCTTCGGTAGGCGAAAACACATAATCAACAAAAGTTTGATCGCGATTTTCCATGTAATCACGTGTGTCATGGGGACCATGACACATCTCATATGAAGAAGCGATTTTGTTCACTTGAACAAAAGAGTTAGGAACATTTTGAGATCTAAGCAAGTATTTTACTTGATATTCAAGCTTAATGAGCCGACGGCCAAAAACGCTAGAAACGTTGGAAATGGCTTTGACCGGCTATCCACTAAGTTCACCTGGGTCATTTCAACTTTCGTTTTCGTAAAGGTTTAGGTATTATAAAATAGCCCATGATTTCTCGGCATTCTTATCACGAAGCTTACCAACAACCGTGTGGTCGATGGCTCGCTTAGTCAAACAATTGAAATGATCGTAAAAGATTTGGATTGGAAACCAAAGATTGATACAGTGATGAGGGACTTTTTGAAGTAAGTCTTTGAAATAAGACCACACATCGTAGATATATTCATCATGATGTCGATGGAACATAAAGATGTCATTTCGTAGTTTGGTAGTTCTTCTTAATGGGAAAAACTAAGCGAGGAAACGAGTTGTGAGGTAATCCCAATTTGAGATGGATCTCGCGAGGAGAAGTTCAAGCTAATAGTTAGCTCGACCGCGAAGAGAGCATTAGAATAAAAATAAGTGTGTCGCCTCTTTAGAAGCACCTTAAGGTCGATAAAATCTATGATTTTAAGAAAATACTTAAGGTGTTGGTTTGGGTCTTCGGACCAGAGTCCATGAAATGCACATCCGTTTTGCACCAACCAGATGGTGTCGGATCATGAATGGGAAACATTGGATGCCTCAGGGCGCTTAAAGGTGTTCTCGTGGCTTGGTTTGGAAAGTGACAAGAAAAAATAGTAGATGTGATTCTACTTGCAAGAAAAAAATGTTCGGGAACTGCTGCAGTTCCCACTTACCATAACGTCTATAAATCATAAATTATAGTACTCTTTCCGTCTTAATTTATTAGTCCACTTTTGACTTTTTGAAGTCTTTATTTTTAAATTTTGACCTTAATTAATTTTGTGTGTGTTATATAATACTTGATGCAAAATATATGAATGAATTATGTTTCAAATCTATTTTCATTGGTATAATTTTCAGTCGGTATTATGTAAAACAAAAAAAAATTATGGTCAAAGTTAGAAAATAAAAACTTCAAAAAGTTAAAAGTGGACTAATAAATTATGACAGAATGAGTAATACATATAATAGAGGAAAAAACTTTGTAAGACCAGAAATTATTGTTGTTTTAACGCAAAAAATCAGAACTTAATCAACTAAAGATGTAGACTAAAAGAGGGGTATTACTATTGGTACCCTCTTGGCCCGCCAAAAAGTACAGAAATCAAAACATTTTTTGACATCCTGTTTAAACTGCAACATAGTTTTTTTATCAGAGTTTCTGTTACGTAGTTTTTGCCAGTTTAATACTTTTGATTTGTTAAACTTTATATTTTTTGTTTCGCATTTTCCGTTTCACAGTTTTATATAAACAAAGTTATAAAAATTTATAAATAATAAAAAAACTGAAAAGTTATAAATGATAGATTAGAGGGTATTTATATCATATCCCTTAAAATAGTAGTGCTACTAGTTGTGTAGTGACATGCCGGGTACACGCTGGCGTGTAAATGTTTTACTCTTCATCTGCTCGATCTCACCTGGGACGTCAAAAAATCTCTCGTGGGCCCTACTTTGTCTTGTATACGGTGCTTTTCTTTATAATATGATGTCAGCTCATCTCATCTTCTCATAGAAAACTAATTGTAATAAATTTACGTTGTTAAAAATGAGATAGTGGCACGTCCAAGTTTTAGGTAGAAGTGATTTACTGATATGTGTATGAGTTTGATTTGATGGAAGTTAGGCTAGGCGGAGTGGCACCATTTTCACCTCACTACTCACCACTCACCATGGTGAGTGCTATTCCGATGTCAGAAACTCGCTTGCGAGTGGGTGTGGTTACGATGAACCAGCCACCGTGATGAGTGTTAAACATTTGAGCCCCACTTCAAAATCAAACCATTGCCTTATTTAAAGAAAAAAACTTTTTAAAAAAACTCCCATTTTTATTTATAAATACTCACTACTTCACTCATTTTTATACACAACTGTCTAAATTTATATACAATCACCCTAAACTTCACAATCTCCATTTTATTTTCAAAAAACACGTCTAACCAAAAACTTCCCGTCCCAACAAACGTCAACCAAGAATCTTCAACCGGAGCAATCCGCCGACACCTGACGACACGTTTACGCTCCGAAACCCATCACCAAACCCGAACTTATTACGGCCACAATCATACTATCACCAACCTTACCCAAACCAACCATACCGAAACCCAGCACCGGCACCAGAACAATACAGGTTTCACGTTTACGGGTCACAGCCAAACGCGTTTTAGGATTATTCATCCTAACATTCCTCGTTTCCATTTAGCCACCAAGACTACGTCTCACAAACCCAAATGGGTGGTTCGTCATCACACCTACGTACGGATCCACCCAGGTCTCCGATTAATGTTGTAACATCCGGAAATTTTCGAAACATATTTTAAATAATAAATCATATTTATTATTACATCTCTCATGTGCAAGTTATT